>CAJNIZ010031791.1:58413-72588 GCA_905231905.1 Symbiodinium pilosum | reverse complement strand
GGGGGTACTACTTGAACCCATGAGATTAAGGAGCAACCGCACATGCAGGGCACAGGAAGCGTGCTCGCTTTGGGTCTTGCATTTAGGGCACGTAGTTCAGGATTCGAGGAACAAGTTCTCTCTTTGGGGTTCCGGCTTAAGGGTTCGGTCACAAAGATAGACCAAACAGGGCCCTGTGAAGAACTACAGTCCTCTATATTTTGGGGCCACATGCGGTTCCATCTTGTGTAGCACGCGAAAGACCAAAAGAGAATGCTCCTGAACAGCCAAGTGACAGAGCAATACTCCCGGCTGAAAGTAAGGTGCTTCCTGAGACAGGCAAGGATTTGGAGCTGGAGGTTTCAGGTTTAGAGTTTAGGGCTGGACCCCGTTTTCAACACTGATCCACACTTTCCAATTCGGCGGGGGTGCTACATGGCTCATAGGAATCACTGCTGTGTGGGGTCCTCACGAGGGGCTGCTTATGGGTTAGGGAACCTACTTTTGAATACGCTAGGATTAGAAGAGCTGGTTACGGGACGTATATTTTGGACCTAACCCCCTACCCTAAACCCTAAACTCAAAAGTATATAACCTAAACCCTAAACTCTATAGTATAGTTCCTAGCCCCTAAACCCTACAGATGTTACCCGAACCCTGAACCCAATAGTCTGCTTCCTAAACCGTATTCTGGAAGCAATCATCACATCCCCTTACAATAAAGCCCCCATCCCCCGGGCAGTAACCCCTGAACATACTGCCAGTATCCAGTTGGGAGAATATTTAGAAGGGGGGCGGCAGGCTTTTTCTACAAGAGGAGGTGACTAAAGCTTCAAGGCACAGTGACTTTCTGCTGTGGGAGTTCCTTGAACTAGTGGACGCATTGTATACCTCAAGATGCTAAAATCCTATTTCTAGGTTGGACCTGAAAGGGCACCATTAATTTTCTTGAAGCCCCCGTATTTACCATCCACAATCCACGGCCTAGAGGATTTCAGAGTCCAGTTGTGGGTAATCTGTTTCGTTGGTGGTTCAACCAGTTCCGCTTGTCAATTACACAAACGGAGAATGTTATCCTACGCTACGTTGGGAGTATTGTATCCCTAGCTAAAGTAACTCAGGTGTGGCTGATCCTGCCCGACTAAGAAATCATAAGCTCCCTACCACTACTCGTAAACCGCCCCAATGCAGTACCATTACAGTAGGAGGCGTGTTCATGATAAGGGGTGGCGGGGTTGGGGGCTGCTTATCCTTAGGGCAAGGTGGTTAGTGGAGATGATTGGTTAGGCCTCCTGCTCTGCAGGACTCCCTTTGAAAGATATGAAAAACTATGTTTACGGCCTACTGGACGCCTATCAAGCCCATTAAACTACCTCAATTAGAAAAAGGCTTATGGCCCCAGCTTCAGGCGGTAATTACGTCCCATGTGCCTTAAGTAGTCCGCTAGATTGCAAATCAACACCAAACTCCCCGAACCCCAGAGCCTCCAAACTATGCTGAGTATTTAAGTCGGGAACACCCAAGACACCGGATACTGCCCTCAGGGCTTGTAGGCGTATGTGGGAAGATGTGGGGATGTACACGTATGTATGGGTATATATGGGAATATGCCGAGTCAAACCTATATACATATAGTTACGTGTGTATGTGTGTGTATATATATATATATGAGCTACAGGCAACATTTCCTACAAAACTTTATGGAAATGGGTTCCTTGTTAAGGACTATATTCAAGGACTATACTAAGCTACAAGAGGGACCCCAATGTCCAATGGTAAGGGTCCCCTAATAAGCCTAACGCTGTCTCCACTTGCACAAGAACGCTGCCACAGGCGTTTAAAGCCAATATTGAGAGTAGCTCATATATGGAAGCCTGGAACCTAGGGATGATTCGGACTTAGGGCAGCATAGAGCCACGACGAAGAATAACCATGTTGCTGCTTCATCCTCGCAACATGGGAAGCTGCGACTCGAAACCCCAAACCCTGAACCCTAAAACCCTAAGCTCTAAGCCCTTAGCCCTAGACCCTAAGCCCTAAAACCCTGAACCCTAAACCCTAAGCCCTAAGCCCTAGACCCCAAGCCCTAAAACCCTAAAACCCTAAACTCTGGTCCTTCAGGTTCTGAGCAGGGTTTAGGGTTCAGGGCTTCGGGTTGTGAATGAAAATGAGTTCACTTTTGCCCAAGGAGCCAGATCGCCCTTGCCAAGGCCGATAAATGCGTTGATCCTTGCAGGACGGATGACTGCAATGGACCCTGGAGTTGAATCCTCAAGTTCTGAGTGGGGTTCTAAGAAGGATAGCTGTACTTAGACCTGCGGCGGGGCACTTCTTATAACGTTCCAGCTTATCATTTAGGGGTTCCGTTCATGCTCGGAACTCTCACGCAGCTCAGGTTTGGGCCCTAAACCCCAAACCCTAAACCATTAGGGGGTTTAAGTTCATGTTGGGATTTCTGAGGACGCTGAGGAGGAGTGCGGGGAACTCAATAGATCCCAGCCAGACGATAATCCTTAATATGGGGACCTGTACAAAGAGGGACAAACCCCAAATGACCATTGACTACTACCCAGGGAATTCCTAAACCCTCAGCCCTAAACCCCAAGCCCTAAAGCCTAAAGCCTATGCCCTAAAGCCTATACCTTAAACCTTAAACCCTAACCCCGAGGCCCCAAACCAAAAAAAAAAACTCAATCCTAAGCCTAAGCCCTAAACCCTGAACCGTGTGCGTTTTTCCCGTGAGCTGCTATCATCTTTACCCCTAAACCCTATACTTGGAGGGTCATGGGGACTTCGTAAGTAAGTTAGTAATGGGGATAATTGGGGTTACTATATGGCTTGTAGGGCTTCTTAACCCACTTACTAAGTCCCCATGACCCTCCAAGTAGGCCAATGATGCCTTGAATGCTTGAGAGCGTCTGGTCCAGTAGGGCCGTCTGCGGCGTAGATATGATCAGTGTTCCATCCAGTCTGCACACGCCTGGCTTGAAAGTCTTGATCATTAGGATTTGCGGTGAAGCCGGGCTTTGGATTTTAAAATGTCAACCGAGGTTCCAACACGCGAGGGCATGTCAGCGTGAAGATTTTGACGACTTGCTCATGTTCAACCAATAAGTCTGAAAGAAAAATGGCGTTCACAGCTAGCGAAAAGCCTGAAACTTCTCCAAATATACTATAATAATTTCCATCTTGTTTTCCATTATCCCTATATATAGCCCCAATATACCAAAGTAGTTTCCAATCTATTTGCCATGATCCCAAGTCAACCCCCCCATCCAGACAAGCACCAGAAGCAAGACGAGGCTAACGCTACAAAAAAAGAGGCGGGCGTCTCACAACCAGCCTGACTTTAAAAGGAAACCCCAACTTTCAAAGTCGCCGTTGGGTTTACGGCCTAGGTGCAAAAGGTTTAGGGGTTCAGATTATAGGTTTTGGGTTTAGGGTTTAGAATTTCGGGTTTAGGGTTGATTAAAGAGCATAAAAAATGTGCTCTAAACCTTGGCCCGAAGGGCGGGAGACAAGGCTTTCGTCACCAAGGTCCATGTGCTTGTAATCGTGAGCAACGGTCCTCATCTTGCCAAGAAGAGTGGAAGATTGTCACGCATTGGGGTTATATTGGGGCTATACTAGGGTTATATCGGGGTTATATTAGGACTATATTGGGTTATATTGGGGTGATATTGGGGTTATATTGGGATAATGAAACTACTATTCGAGGTTTTGCCTTGAAGGCCCCTGTGGATATCTGCGAAGTACCAAGGGATAATGAGGGGCTCCCCAAACAGGACTCTGTAGGGGCCAATTTGAAAAACTGCCATGCGGGCAGTCACATACCAGGTTGAAACACGGCCCACATTTCCCCAGGAAGAAACAGGATCCTTTTTTACAGAAACATAAGGAATCCCATATCCCCCAAAAAGTAGAAAGGATCCCTAACATTGATCCAGTAAACCCTAAACCCTAAACCCCTAAACCCTAAACCCCTAAACCCTAAACCCCTAACATTGATCCAGGAAAGTTTGGGGTTTCAGCGATGAAGCCTCGGCGGGATGGAAGAGGGCCTGGTACAGCTACAGGTTTCTATCGTTGCCTACATTAGGTTTGGGTTTAGGGTTTCGGGTTTAGGGCTTAGGGTTTAGGGTTTAAGGTTTAGGGTTTAGGGTTTAGGGTTTGGGGTTTGGGGTTTAAGGTCTGTCAACTTTCTCTAAGGGATTTGGAACCCCAGTAGAAATTACAATGTCAGCTAAATATTAGGATTGTTGGTAACAAAAATTGATTTAAAAAAAAATCAGGAACCTTGTAGCATTGGGTTTGGGGTTTAAGGTCTGTCAACTTTGCATAAGGTTTACATTGTCAAGCAGTTTGGCTCTGCTTGCAAGGAATTCAACACCCAACAAAGACAACTTCGGAGCATGCTCCTTTAAAAGTTTCTCTGACTCTTTAGCTATATCATCGTTAGGCTGTCACAGAGGTGATAAGTACTGTCAGATTGCATGTTGGGTGCATTCTTACATTGATGTTTTGTAGCTTTCCAGCTTTCTGCAGCCGACCATTTGGAGTGCAAAGCTAGTATGGTACAGAATATTATGAAAATCTTGCTGCCGGAAAAAAACCTAAATCCTGAACCCTAAACCTCATTTTCGGAGGACCTGCGGCCAGGGTTTAGGGATTAGGCCTCTAAACCCTGAACCCAAAACCTTGACCGTAAAACGTGCGGAGGTAACAACCTTCTGCATGCTCTTCAAGCCATGGGTGTGGATAATTTAGGCCGACCCTGTCCGGTCATAGTGACTAGAAGAACTTAGGGTCTAGGTTTGAAGCGCTTAGGATTTAAGGTTTAGGGCTTAATAAGGGATACTGGTAATTAAATGAAGGTCCTCGTATATTCTATTCTACCACTCTTCCCCATTGGGGTCCACCTAAGGGATACAATCAAAGCTTCAATTCATATTCCTTCAAGGGATACTAACTTATAAACCCTAAAACCCTAAACCCATGCCTTGTTCGGGCTTGGGCGCAATCAACCTAAAATGACGTACAACCATGACTCGGGTGAATTCTTTGGTCTGCACCGTGTTCGTATTTAGGGCTAGAGGCTTAGGGCTTGCAACCCTAAACCAAAAACCCCAAATCCCTAAACCCTCAACGCAGGTTTACGGTCTAGGGCTTACGGTTCAAGTTAAGGGCTTGTGGTTGCCAGTGACTTTCAAAGTCCATAAGCCTTGCCTGGAAGGGCTACGGGCCTACAGGACAACCAGGTTAGGCGAGCTGGACAAACAGTACTACTACTGGGTTGCTGTTAAGGAACTTATCGTTATTATGTATGTCATTTAAAAAGGTCCCTGACAGAAACCCGGTAAAAGGTACTGTTTTGGTTTAAGGTCTCCTCAACTGGACACCCCATATGCAGGAGCCTGAACCCTCTACCCTAAAGGGACCCTGTATATTTCTTACATGTCTACAAGAATCTAGGAAAAACCCTGAAGGGACCCTGTATACAGCCAGCAAACAGTCAGCAAAACCAATAACAATGACCCTACCTCGTATGAGCTTCGAAGTTACCGAATTCGAGACCTAGCCGCCCAAAGGCAAATGCAACTTGAGGTGAATTTTAGGGTTTAGGTACTGACTATAACAATGACAACAAAAATGTTGGGGGAGGCGTTGGCAGTCCTAAACACCTCTGACATATTGAAAGTACCTAACTACCCTTGCCCAATAGGACATACAAAAAGCGCTGTGCTCCCCACGCACAACGAAGCAACACGGCGAGGGCATCCTAGTCCCAGTCTGACAAGAGCCCACCAGAACTTTTTCGAATCACTCAGAATTTCTATGAAGCGCTCTCCGCACACATGGCAGGCGGCGCAATCTGAGGTGTGAAGTGTGGGCCCCAAAGAAAACCATGGGCCCTCTGCATTGAGATCCTTATATACCTCTCATATACCCAATATGTATACATGTGAGCCCCCAAAAAGCTCAAGGCTTACACCAGGGTGTAGGGTTACGGTTTAGGGTTTAGGGTTTAGGGGTTCAGGGTTTAGGGGAGCTCCACCCTTGGCTCAAGCAACCAAAACACTCGCGCCAGTTGCGGGCGACCTCCACCTTCCGGGGGAAGGCTCTGCCAAGGGCATGAGAGCTATAGTCAAAACTCCTTTAAAGACGTTACATAAGGGATTATAGAGTGGAGTATTTGGGGTCTATCAAGGAGGATACTAGAAGTTTAGACCATGGCTCATTATTTTTTCAAAAACGGCTGTATAGTTGCAGGGACTTCCTGTGCCAAAGCCAGCTTCGCTGCTGTGTGCCATACATATGTCAGGTCAGCCGATGCTAATGTGACCACTTCTGTTATGAAATGTCATATCCTGCCCTGCTCAATCTGCTTGGGCCGATGTTTCGCATGCGCCAAACCCTAAACCCTAAACCCCAGGAGAGGTTGCTACGAGCGGGCCTTGGGTGAGGGGTTTGGAGCCCCACACCTGCCTTCATAGTTAGCCCTTCCTCAGATTGACGCCCGCCTCCCATATAAGTCATTTTCCAATCATCGGTATGGTACTCCACTATACAATCCCGTAAAGATCCCCTCTTTAAGGAGTTTATACTACTAGCTCACAAACGACCAGCTGTCATCGCAAGCGAATCCCCTAGTCATCTTTCGCCAGATAGACTACAGAAGTGCCACATTTCAACGATTCGGTACACTCCGGGCCTAGTCATGTTTAGGGATCAGGGTTTAGGGCTACCTGAGGAAAACCAAGAATTAATTTGCGAAAATCTGGAACAATGTCAACAAATCCAACATAGAGCTCAAAGACGCAAAAACTACCAGAGGCGAGGATCTTGTCGGAACCCATGCGGCTACTTGGAGGGTCATGGGGACTTAGTGAGTAGGTTTAAAGCCCCTAGAAGCCATGTACTAACCCCAATTCTCCCCATTATTAACCTACTTGCTAAATCCCCCCTCCAAGTGCAGGGATAAGACTGACAATTTGTATCCCAAGCGTTCAAGACATCTAGGCAGCCTGCTGGCAATCCCCCGAGGCGTTGTCTGAGCTATAATGTAAACTACTAGTATCCCCCTTACTAACCCCTATAAGACTCCCTATATCACCCCCATATAATACCCCATGTAATCCGCGCTTAAGGCGTTTACACTATAGCTCATCCAGGGTTCATGCAGGGGTTCTACGGGAATGCTGTCCTGATAACGGAGAATCAAGTGTAAAAGAAGATGCAAGGAGGTGTCCGGTTTAGGACCCTAAACCCTAAACCCCTAAGGGTTAGGGGGTTAGGATTTAGGTTTTGGAGGATACGGGTTGCGGGTGAAAGGATGAGGGGTTATGGGGTCAGTGTTCAGGTTTTAGGTTTTGAGGGCTTCGGGTTTAGGGGATGAGGGGTTAGGGGGGTAAGGGTTTTGGTTTAGGCTTGAAGGGCTTCGGGTTGGGGATTAGGGGTTTAGGGCGTAAGGGTTTAGGGTTTAAGCTTTAAGGGTTTTGGATTGAGGGATGAGGGGTTAGGGTTTTGGTTTTTGGCTTTAAAGGTTTCGGCTTAGGGATTAGGGGTTAGGGGGTGGTAGGGGTTAGGGTTTAATCTTTTAGGTTTTCAGGTTTTAGCTTAAAGGCATAGGGTAAAGGCTGAACTTTTACCGCACCTTTGCAAGAAAAACCTTAATCAAAAGCCTGCAGCAAAAACACAGAAATCCTCAGCCCTTGCCATAAACACCCAGGCCCAAAACCCTTAAGTCAACAATATGAGCCTGCCGTGCAAACGGCTCTCCGAGGAAGTCCTGGGTTCAGGTTTAGGCTCAAGGTTCGAGTTTTAGGGCTAAAGGGCACAGGGGTTAGGGTTTAGGGCTTAGGGTTTGAGGTTCAGGGTTAAAGGGCATAGGTTTTAAGGTTTAGGGTGGGCTTTAGTTTGATAGATACATACAACAACGACCCTGGACTTGACATCGTTGGCATAGGTGCGTGGGTGCTGGGACTATAGGTATGCACGGTGGTACTCCAAAATTCAGCATGGTTCAACATTACGCCCCGAACCCTAAACCTTAGCAAAATTAGGATGATGTAGTAATCGGATAGCTGTTCAGAACGCCGTATTGTTGAAAGAATTGCCTGTGTAAGTCCTAAATCCTAAGACTCACAGCTGGAGCCCCGCCACAACACTTACAATACTTTCAGTACTCTGTACTGAAAGTACCTGCACGAAGTGGGAAGCATGGTTCCTCTTTCCTCCGGCCCCCTCAAAAAATGATATGAGGTTCGCGCTTGACAATTTTACTCCATGGGGCAACGGCTAACTGGATCCCCATGCAATTCGCTCCTCCTGCAAGCATGGGACCAATAACCAATACCCAATACCACTTTGACCCACCTAACCGCTAAACCCTTCCAAACCCTAAAACGTGAACTCTAAATCCGAACCCCGCCGAGCCCCCAGACCCTTTACTTCAGCCCCTAAAACATGCATTGAATTTCCTCAACCATGAACCCCCCACATTCAAACCCTCAGCCTTGAGCGGTTACAAACAAATCCTCTTGCAGCCCGAGGTCTTCAGAAAGAAGGATGACCTGAGCTCTCCGAGCCAATTTAGGGTTTGAGCGTCCGGGGATTTAGGGTTTAGGGCTTTTGGGCTTAGGGCTCTAGGGTTTAGGGTTTTAGGATGTAGCGTGTCAGGGTTTGAGGGTTGTAGGATTTAGGGTTTTACGGGTTTACGGTTTTGGGGTTTAGGTTCGAGGGTTTAAGGTTTTAGGATTTTGAGTGTTAGGCTTTAAGGTTTACGGTTAAAGGTTTCGTCACCTGGACGCATTAGAGAATTGCTCGCCCCAAGACCACCCAAGCCCTACTCACAGCCAGCAGAAACAAAAGCCAACGCAAACGACAGCCAGCCAAGCCGCATCCTCTCGCATTTTCCGAGTTTCTCATAGGGTAAGCAAAAACAGCTGCAGGCCCGAGCGATATGTGCAAGTTCTAAGATGCGGCAACTATATTTAGACGAAGTACGGGCTATGTGCCTTGATGGGGGATTTCTCACGCTGCGTGTAGTAGAGGATCGAGTTGGGGACGTTCAAGGCCGAAGGCTCCCTCGCATGAAGTCAGAAATGGTCAAGCAATTCTGGGGCGAAAGGCCCTCTCATAGTTCATTCTCACTCAGGTTCACGCGCGCTGCACGACGTAGGTTCTAGATACGACGCCTTCGTTGCCTTGGCTTACTACATGTGTCACATCAGAACTGTGGCTCGAATTTGGCTTTAAAACTATTACAAAAGTTTGGACGTCGTCTGCGAAACATATCAGGCAAGGCTAGGCGCCCCAGCTTGAGAATGTTGCCAAATTCGGGGGAGCAAAAATTAGGGTTTGTGTTACGGAGCGTCAAATTGTGGTTCGAATTGTCTGTAAGAGCGATTGGAAAAGCTCGGACGACGTTTGGCTATGCGCCCCAGCTGGGGGATGTTGCTAAATGCCTCAGAGCAACAGTCAGGGTTTGCGTTAAGGGGCGTTCTGGGCCGAAGGGCCCTCTCATCATTTCTTCCGCTCGGGGTCATGTGCGGTAGGCATATCCTGAATCACCTTCTGCCTGGGCAAAGTCACTAGACCCAGGCGGCTTGAATACATCAACACTGAGAGAGTCTGGGAAAGGCTAAACGAATCAGGAACGGTTTGGAAAAACTCGAAAAGAAATTCAGAAACGGTGTAAGAAGGCTAACACTCAGAAATGTGTGTTGAAAAACACTCAGAAACGGTCTGGGACCTTCTTGGTCCATGGGGCCACCTCGCGTGAAGTCGGAAATGGTCAAGCAACTTTGTGCAGCAGGGCCCTCATAGCCTCTTCTCGCTCAGGTTCACACGCACTGCCTCGCCTAAGTCCTATATATTTGGCCATGACTGTGAAGGCTCACTACATGTGTCACATCAACATGCTGGCTCAACTTTTACGTAAGAACCATTACCCCATTATAGTAGTTTCCATTTTCTTTTCCATTATCCCAATATAACCCCTATACAACTCCTCATCCATCAGGCTGTAACAATGTCACATTAGGAAAGCTCGGATGTTGTCCGCGAGACATTTCAAGCGAAGGCGCCCTGGCTGGCGCATGGTGCTCAATGCGTCTCCAACCCACTTGGTCAGGAGGGTTGCTGATTGGTCTGCGGAAAAAAAGGTTCGTGGGGGTCCGACCCTGTTGGTCTATTTAAAGTTTAGCGCTAGGGGTTTTAGGTCTTTAGGGGTTAGATTTGGCTTTCAGGGTTTAGGCTCAGAGGGGAGGACATCTTGCACCACCTAGGAATTGCAAAATGCTGCAATTCTTTAAGACATAGGTTGTACAAGGCGGTAAATTGTATCCTCCATACCAAGAAGGATTACAAGGCTTCTTGCCTGATGTGTGTAGTACAAGACGTAGGGCTTGGGGTTTAGGGCTTGTAGAGCAACCATGGGACGCTGGGACTATTCTGGGTTGCTGTTAAGGAACTCAAATTAAGTTACTATATTGGGGAAGCCCTATTATTTACTATATATACCCATTATTGTAACTTAAATTAAGTTCCTTAACAGCAACCCAGTATTGTAAGGATCAGGATTGGATGAAAAGGTTTAGTTGCAAGAGGTCCGTTCCTTCATAAAAAGAAGAGGCTTAGAGTATTGCATCCTGAGTAAAGTAGGCACATTACGAAACAATAGTGCTATCTGTAACGGTCATCTTTACTGGACTGGAAGATATTACCGTCTCATAACTTGTGTTTTGTCCTGCATACATCCTGGATCCCCAAACCCTCTAATGCAATCACTTTCGGTCCATATGCGCAAAAACTAAAGCCTAAATACCAGTCACCTGTGCTGAGTACCAGATGTAGCACGACATCTCGCAAATACCTTAAACCTGGTTTCAGGATTTCGGGTTTAGGGTACCTATCACAAGAACAACGTGCACTTCACCCTCAATGCTAAACCCCTACACCCGTAAAACCTCCCTTAGCCTACAAACCCTCATGTAGAATATACACTCCCTCCAACCCCCACGTTTAAACTACTCTAGATTCCATGGGGAACGTTAACTTCAAAAATACACATGCTACCAAGCCGCATAAACACCAAATTCACACATGGCGTGTTGCCTTTTCAACAACATATATTTGCTACTCTGACCTAAATTCCTATGGCTCAGATCACTTGAACATGAACAGCATCCTAAGAAGCCCCGCATCTCCTGCAGAAATTCGGTGACAACCAAGAAAGTGTCCCAACATGGTACTTCACTAGCAGCTTAAACCCCAAACAGACCTCCAGCTCTACACAGCTAAGCCTCCAACGCATTGAAGGGTTTAGGGCTTGGGTTAAAGCCCGAAATCTCAAGTGCTAAACACGAAACGAACTCCCGTATAGTTTCTCACGGCAATCCCACATAATCCCAAAGGAGCCTACCAAAGCCCCTGTGCCCTCCATAAGCTCCTAATAAGCAATGGTCCCCATAGGTTCCTCATGTTGCCCAAAACCCTAAACCATGAAACCTTTAAAGTCCATAACCTTGAAGCCTAAGCCATAAAATCTTAAGCCCTACGCTCCAACTCCGAACTCTAAATCTAAGACTGTACATACTATACTCGAAACCTGTCATGCAAGGGGCAAAGAAGGAGATCTGCATCAAGCCCGAGAAAAGCCACAGAAAGCACGCTATGGCCAAATCAATAGGTCCGGAGTTCGTATGGCCTGGGTTTACGGCTTTACTGGGTTGCTGTTAAGGAACTTAAATTAAGTTACTGTAATGGGTATATGTGGATTTAATGTGGTTTCCCCAATATAGTAACTCAATCTAAGTCCCTAGCAGCAATTCCGTTTAGGTGTTGAGGGGGGGCTGAGCGGCTTCGAGATTCGAAGTTTGGTGTTTTGGGGTTAACTGTTAAGGTTTTGGCGATTGAACCTAAACCCTAAACCTTAAACCCTGAGGATGAGGGTCAAGGTTTGAGGGTTTGGGGGACTGGGGTTCATTGTTTAAGCATGTATGGTTTGGGGGTTGGGGCGCAAGCCCTCAAACCGCAACCCATATTCCTAAACCAGAAGCCCTACGTACACCCAAAATCCTTAAAGCTGAATTGCGATACCTAAACCCTAGGCCCTAAATTCTAAGCCCCTTGAAAACCCTAATCCGTTTACCATGAAGCCTAAACCCCAAAGTCTAGAAAGGTTTGTGTTTAGTAGCTCGGGTTTTTTAGGCTTCAGTGTTTGAGGTGTAAGGTTAAGGGCTGTCGACGCGACCCCCTGTCCTCTACTTGGATGGTCTTTTGACTTAATGACTACCTACTAAGTAAGCCCGAGTATAAACTCCGTCACTCTTGAAACTAAGTAGATTCTGGAAGTTGAGAGATCCTCCAAGTATCCGCCATCATGCCAGCACGTGGAAGTTTGAGCGAGGGAGACAGGTCAACAACCCCTGCAGTAAACAAAAATCACCTAAACCCTAAATTTGATGGCCCGCCATAGACCGAACAGCTGCCTTTCTGCAAGCACGCCGCCGTCCACAACGAGATCTACACCAGCTCGGACGTTCTGCCCGACCCCAAACACCAAACAACTTCTAATGGTTGGGCACGCAATCCCAAAGGAATCCATCTACAATGTTTTGGAAGGTTGTTTGGGTTCGTGACGAGTACTGAGCACAACTCAGCTGTGACAAAATGACTTGTCCCGTCTCGCAGGATTTTGAACCTGAACAAAAGTAGACGGTAGATCGCACGGCTATGTCCAAAATTGCCGCCCTGGCCCCTCTCCAGACGAAGGACTTTGCTGCCCCAAAAGAAGGGACCCTCATTAAGCCCAAAATCCTCCCTTATCCGCGGAATCATCCCAAACCTGCAATTCTGTAAACATACATGTGTATGTTTTGTATGTATATATTGACCCTAAGCCCTGAACCCTAAATATAAGCCCTGCAACCGCAACCTGCAGAAGCCAAAAGTTGAATTAGCCCCGAAGCCCTGCCCTGCATGTATAGATGCTACCAGGGTTTAGCGATTAGGATTTTGGATATAGATAATTGTTCCTCTAAACTTGCTGGTGGTGAGTCGGGAGTACGGGAATATAATCCTACACTCCGTATAAAATTTCTATATGTACATATACATATATACTACCTTCCTCCCTACCAACCCCCAGTAAGTAACAGACCCCGCATCTAAACGTCAAGTATCCCTGTCCGCTACATAATCCCCTTTTTAACCCCCTTTCAAAAGTTTAGGCCCTAAACCCTAATCCCTAAACCCTCAGGTGTTTAGACTATAACTAGGAGTTTACTGCTTCCAGGAAGCCAAGTACCAGGACCAAGTTCCACCTGCCAACCAAGGTTCTGGAGTTCAGTTTAGGGTTTAGGGTTTAGGGTTTAAGGTGTCTCAGTGAGGGGGTGCGCTGGTGCTGGAACTCTGATCGCGCTCCTGTCTTCTGACTTGTTCTTTGCTGCCGTCTAGCTTGCCCGGGCACCCATCTAGACCAGGCGGGTGCGCGGTTTGGGCTGGCAATGGTTCCAGGTCCTGCGCTTATTGAGATTGAGCCTGCCTGGAGGCCCTTCAAGCCTTGAACCAGGTGGACTTGTCCAGACTAGACCGGTGCCAGTTTGAGTTTGGGGGTGGCTCGAGCACTCTAATTTTCTTCAGATGGTGCCCTGACTGGAGGCCTCCACCTGTCTATGGCAGGTGGGCCATCTCTGGGCTGGGTCTAGCTTGAGGCTGCTTGTGCTTAGAGAGCTTCAGCGTTCCAGGTCCACACAAAACAGGTGCAAGGTTTGGATTTGGGTCTGGAAACTGGACTTGTCAGGGGTGCCAGTTTGGATTTGGCGGTGGCTCGAGGCCACTAGTGTTCTTCAAATGGTGCCCTGACTCGACACGTCTATGGTAGGCGGGTCGAAGGTTTGGGCTGGCTCTGGCTTGTGAGTCGGGGAGGTCTGTGAAGGTTTGGGATGTGACGGCCTGGAAGGCCAGGCCAGGTAGTCCGGCCTGTAAGGCCCTGACAGCAGGCTGGAGGGGAGGCTTTGAGTGGTCAGGCCCTGAGACTTCAGGACAGTGTTGGGGTTTCTGGCACTGGAAATGCTTGCGAGGTGTGGCAGAGGGGCCTTAAGGGGGGGCCTAAGAGACCCATCCAAAAAGAACGATTTGGAGGGCGCGCTTCGCCCCAAGGTGTGGGGTACCTCATTCTAAGGGCGACCT
>CAJNIZ010031791.1:42324-58313 GCA_905231905.1 Symbiodinium pilosum | reverse complement strand
AATGGTATATGGCACCCTAATGGGGGTTCTACTTTCTAGATCCTCCCAGGGGTCTGGGTAACCCAGTCTTACCCACCGCACCTCCACTAAGTCAGGATCCAAGAGGGTGCTAGCCGACGCCTCACAAGGGTTCATTACCATTACTTAGGGTTTGGGGGGGTCATTTTGGCCCTAAGTAATGGTAAGTTTACATGGGCTTGAGGGTTTAGGGTTTGGGGGTTCGGGATTGGGGCTTAGGGTTTAGACAAAATGGGTGGTTGCCGAAATTATGGTCCCTTTTTGGATCCCTATTATAATATGGCACCTAATATTTAGGGAACCCAAAAAGGGACCATAATTTTGACAACCACCCAAATGGTTTAGGGCTTATTTGCGATCCGACTCCCTCAGAGTATACCTGAGAGCCTCGAAACCTTTCCAGTCCAGGTTTGGCCAGGATACACATGGGTGGTTGTCAAAATTATGGTCCCTTCTTGGGTACCCTAAATATTCGGTGCCATATTTTAATGGGTACCCAAGAAAGGACCACAATTTTGACAACCACCCAGGTAGATTTGGGTGCTAAAGCATACGGGGTCTCCAAGAATCGAGGGCCCCAATATGTAGCCCCGCAATGCACGATCGTCCAAAAGGCGCCTGACTTTTGGAAACCCCACATGGCTCAGCAAGAACCCTGAACCCTAAAGCCTAACTCCTAAACCCTAGACCCCAAAATCCTATACCCTAAATCCTAAACCTAAATCCAAAACCCTAAACGCGTAACCACTCAACACATTGAGCCCATCGTGTTAATGCAGATCACATAGTTGACCCACGCCAGCAAGAAAACCCTGTCTTGCAGTTTTGGTTTAAGGGTTTAGGTTTATAGTCCCCCTTAACTAGATAGAATATGGATGTGGGTATATGCTAATAAGATTCCCACATACCCATATTCTATCTACTTAAGGGGGACTATAGGCTTTGGGCTTAGGGTTTAGGATTTGGGGTTGGGGGTTAGGGTTTAGGATTTGGGGTTGGGGGTTAGGGTTTAGGATTTGGGGTTTGGTGCTTATGAGTTCGGATTTAAGGTTTAGGGTTTTAGGTTTAGGGTTCAGACAAGCAGAACCTTATGCACAGCAAGATTGACAGGTCAGGAGACCCTTGCAGGAGAGACTGCGATGTCACTACAGTAGCGTTTTCTCAGCCAGCTGTTCTTCACTTCTGCTTAGAAGCAAGTATGGTTGGGGCCACGATGGTAGTGCAGCGCCTGGTGGATCTGTGATTACTTGGAATGGGGTTTGAACTACGTCGAGAACACGATATACTCTGGTCAAAAACTACCTGGTGGCCGTTTAAGTAGTGAGTGAAGCTTCCACAGCTATACTTACTACCCTCAGCGCAGAAGAAGGGAGAATTTGCTTCAACGTGCCGTCTGCCTTTTTCATGCTTCGGTTACTGGTTTATATCCTAGACCCGAGCATCTAACCGAGTTCGAAAGCCGGGATAACTTTCTGTACATTTTACATAATGTTCTTTTTCCATGGCTGCGAATGTTTGGGTTTGGGATACACCTGCTAGTTTCTGAGGCGTATTTCCCCTTACACCATCCGGGGAGGTGTTGTACCTCTTGCCAGCAAAGGCTCTGATTTCCTCCCTCCATCCGCAACAGAACCCTTGCGAAACGCTCGAAGAGTCTAAGAAGAACCAAAGGCTCTGCATCACCAGCATTGTAGATTTCGGGTTTGTGTTTGTTTTCTGAAGCATCTGCCGCGCCAACAGCTCAAGCACAACCAGGTTAAAGCATGATCCTTACTGGCTTACGATGGCATGTACTACACCCTGCTTACTACCCCTCGCCACAAGTAAATGCAAGGCAAGGTCTATTTTTGGCTAATCTATGCCTTGCTCTTCGGAAGCGGTAGAAAGGCGAGCGTAGTAGAGGATTTCATAACAAGAAGCGCCCAGAAAAGAATCTCCAAAAACTGGCACATGCAATGCTGCTTAACGTTTATGGTTCAAGTTTGTATATTTACCTTTCTCCGTTCCCCGAACCCAAAACGATAAACCTTTAGCCCTAAACCCTAACTACGCTGTGCGGTTCCAACCCTCAGCCCCCAGGCTTCTCAAGGCCTCGTTCGAGAAGGCATCTGCAACTGCACAGAAGCGGAACTTCACACGGCTTAGGGCTTAGTATTTAGGATGCAGGGTTTAGGGCTTAGTATTTACGATGTAGGGCTTAGTATTTAGGATGTAGGGTTTAGGGTTTCGTATTTAGGGTGTAAGGTATGGGGCTTAGAGTTGATAATCTCGCCTGGGTGAGGGGGGCGGCGGGGAGTTTTACCGTTCACGGTTTAAGGTTGGTAGCCTTTTGGGGGGTCCAAGGTTTAGGGTACTTCAGTATGGACGGAATGGTCCTAAATAAATTCGCGTTTGAGAAACAGACCCCCACAACGGAAATTCGGCGCAAGAGGAGGTTCTGCAAGGTACACCGGGATGATGGTACTTGATCCAGGTGTCCTGTTCCCAGAACGGAGATTTCAAAAGTTTGCGTGGTCATGTGGGGGATGAAGAGGAGGAAGTTTTCACTGGTGTGGCTGGCCCCTTTTTTGTTCATAGGTGCGGCTCATGTATTTTTGGGGGGCACGGTCATCATTGTGACTCTTGGCACTTTTGACACACAAAGAAGATGTGCCAGCTCAAAAGCGATGACAGTTGCGGGGATGGCGACCTCGGCCCGCCTGATCCATGTGACTGTTGGCACTTTTGACACGCAAAAAAATGTGAAAACTGAATAACGATGACAATTACCAGGATGGCAACCCCAACCAGCCCGATCCATGTCGATGTTGGCACTTGACACGCAACAAAAGATATGAAAACTCAAACATAATTCACAATTACAAGGATGGCGGCCTCGACTAACATTTCTGAGACGCAAAGAAGATACGGGCGAAGGTGTTTTTTTCAAACGCTGGCTCTTCTTTTTTCCTTTTTTTCCCGTAACGTTGGCCCTTCTTTTTATTTTAACGAATGGAGCCCAAAACGTGGCCAAATGCTGCCATGTGCACTATTTGCAGCCTTTCCATAGCTCGCGCCGCCGCTGTGATTTACTATGCTTGTAACTGTCTCAACGGCGCAAGCGTTGCTGATTTGCCATATTCGTAACCCTTAAAAAATCCAAGTGCTGCATTTTGCCATATACTTGCTATATGCTTTACCTTTCAATTGGTCCAACTGCGTATTTTGGCTGTTTTTGCAACGTCTTCCAGAGCTTTACATGCGGTTATTTACAGTATCCATAACCTCTCAAGATTGCGAAGATATACTGGAATGTGAGGTGTTCGTAATATGCCAGGAACTCCAGTCATAGAAAAACATGTGGGTCCCTGCGATTGCCTGCGATGCTGGTTTTTCGAAAAGCAGCGTGCTTGGAGAGAAGCACAGTTCTTCTTTTTCACCTTAAAATGCTTGGCAAGGATGAGAACACGTAGAACGTAAAGGTTACTTGAAATCAACATAAGTTTGGATCAGGTTTACAAAGCCTTTGCTTGCTATAAAACAAGAAAAGGGCTTCAAATTACAGCGTTAGTCGTCGTTTTTGAAAGATTATGACTTCTGAGCAGCATGCTGCCAGTACAAAATAGCAGGATTGAGGGGAAGGCGCAAAACTTGGACGAAGATCAACACATGTATGTTCTTGTAGAAGTATGATAAGATTTCGTAGTTTGGATGAATATTGGAACACGAAGCTTCTTGCACGCAATTGACTGGTTTGGTGAAGCAATGCGCTTGCATTACAAAATTGCGGAGGGGGGGTGGGCAGCCCAAAGCATGGACGAAGGTTTGAACATCAGAACGCATCGCTTGTTGCACCCTTTGACAAGCTGTGTTTTGCATTGTGCTTTCACCACGGAAAAAGCAGGGGGGCCACCCCCCCTCTGCAAAACATTGACAAAGATCAGAACACCTAGCTGACCTAGCTTCTTGCGCCCCTTTTATGGATTTGTTTCACATTGCGTTTGCATTTCTAAAAAATGCACGGAGATCAGAACACGTAGCTTTTTGATAGGATTGTTTGGCAGTACTCTTGCAAAACGAAATGGGGGGAGTTGGGGGGGGGGGGCACGCCCCCCTTTGCACAAAATGGACGAAGATCAGAATGAGCAGTTTGGCACCCCTTCTGATGGGATTTCTTAGCATGCTACTTGCATTAGGAAACAGCGGTTGGAGGGCCGCAGCCCCCCAATTTGCAAAACATGGACGTTGGATGTTTGAAATACTTTAATTTGTAACGTCCGTAGTTTTCCAACCCACCAGCTGTAGTTTACAGCACTCGTAGCCTGTCAAGAGCCGCACGTATGGCAATTTGCAGTGTTCATAGTTTCTCAAGAACTGCGAAAACTGGAATTTCCAGTCTTGTTGGCTTTTCAAAAACTCCAGATGCAACAGACCCACAAATATTGTCCTTTGCAATAGTCCTAGTTTGTCAGAGCTCCAAATGTTGTAAGTTAGAGCCTTCGTAACCTTCCAAGAGCCGCAAGCAAAGACCCGAGGACCAGAGGACCAGGGGACCAGAGGACCATAGGACTATAGTCCCCCTTACGTAGATAGAATATGGGGTATGTGGGGATCTTATTACAACATACCAAAAGCCATATTCTATCTACTGAAGGGGGACTATAGGGTACCAGGGCCCAGGGGACCAGGAGACCACGGGCTCTAAGCCACAGCTAAGCGAGCATGTAAAAAAAACTAGTCTAGATTAAACAGGGGGAAAATCATAGGGGTTAATAAGGGGATACTAGAAGTTTAGATTATAGCTCAGATAATTCTGTCCAATATTTTGAGATGTGGGGATTTTCCAAAAATTAGGGGTGCCATTTTGGCGGTCCCCATGATAAGGATTGTAATATTTCGGGGTCTACATTGGGATCACCCCATTTTGGGAAACTACCATGTAACGAGAAAGATGTGGATGTGCTGGCTTACTAACGCCTGAGAATCTGAACAACAAAAGAGCGCGAGCAAAGCGTGCAACATGCGGTGGAGAGAAAAGGACATCTCCAAGACTCGGCGAACGTGCATCAAACAAGATATTTAATTCAAACCCTAAACCCTAAACCTGAAACCCTAAACCCTATACCCTAAGCTCAGCATCCTCACCCAACAAGCTGGTCGAGCATAAAGCACTCTTTTAGGGTTTAGGGCTTAGGGCTTAGGGTTTACGGTTTAGGGATTAGGGTTTAGGGTTTAGGATTTAGGGTTTAGGGTTTAGGGTTTAGGGTTTAGGGAGTTGCGTCCCAAGCCCTAAACCCCGAGTTGTAAACTCTAACCCTCTGAGGTGATGGGTGATTTAGGGTTCCAGGTTTAACGTTTAGGGTCTGGGGTTCTCAAAAATCTCACAACCCAAGCGCCCCGAAACCCGAAACCTATTACTATGCTTCTATACCCACATAGAAACCTCATAGTACCCTTATATTGCCGTATAGAATCCCCATAATACCCTAAACCGCAAACCCTAATCCCTAAACCCTAACCCTTTTAGAAACCCGGAACACCAAACCTGCCTGGCGACCCGAGCTTGTCGTAGACCTGTCAGGCGCGCAACTGCGGTATTCAGGACTTATGGGATTTTAGTATACTAAGGTCATGCAGGATTTTTAGTATCAACAATCGGAATACCGATGTCGATACCATGACCGAGGAAAATAGCAAACTGAGTTTGACATCCTCCCGCTCCGAGCAAGACATCCTGAACCCTGGACCCTAAACCTTAAACCCTAAACCCGAAACCTTAAACCTTAAACCCTAAACCTTAAACCCTGGAGCCCTAAACCCTCATCCCAAAACCCTCAACCCTAAACAAATCACGGGCAGTGTGTCTAGCATGCCCTCAACCCGGCCTCATCGTTGGCGGAGGACACGGACAACGTGCGCTGATGCTCTGTTGCGGCCTCGGGAATATCAGACCATAGGGATTAGGGTTTTGGGGTTTTGGGTGACTCAGGGCAGGGCATAAAGTTTCGGGTTGAAGGTTTTCGGTATAGGGTTGGGAGATGAAGCTTGCGGGGTTTGAGCCTTTGGGTTCAGGTTTGCAGCGCGTGGCGGGTTGAACGGTAGACAGACAAGACTGTAAGAGCCCAGTCGCCTGACTGATACTCTTGCCAATAACTCTCTTTTGATGCATTTGAAGCATGTGGAGTCTGAGATAACAAGAGGTTTTTTCGCGGGGGATCAAGGAAATAGGGATGGAGCTTCTTTTTGATAATGAGATTTCTGGCTGGTATGGGCCCGTGCCCGGGGCCTGGGTTTGGGGCAGCGTCTTAGGGTTAATAACGGAAGTAAAATGGGAGCCCCAAATAGGGAACCCCCAAGAATATAATAGGAATACAAGGACACTGCCAGGTGTATTCCTAGTATATTCTTACTATGTTCTTGGGGTTCCCTGTTTGGGGTTGCCACCAAAGACCCTCTAAATGAATCTAATTCAATGGTTGGATTAAGAGTAAGTAATTAAATGAACCCTGCTAGGTGTATGCCTACATTATGATGTTCTTACTATATTATTGGGGTTCATGTCACTCCCTTCAGCGAGGGCTGTTCAGCTTGCTCTCCGATTACGGCCCTGGTGCTACAAAGGTTTAGGGGGCATTCTCAGACTGGTCATACTATGGGCTGATACAAGAGCTCCTACATGACTTTTCAATACTACGCTAAAATGTTCCCAAGGTTGAAGGCGCTTAACTTAGAGAAGTTCACGATTTTCAGACTCAACCCTAAAACCTCAATCCTAAACCCATATACATGTATAACACCTATATAAGCCCTATATACCCGCACAGTTTTTGCCAGCCATCCTCCCCTCGCGGGACCATTTCTGCAAGCTGGGAACTTAGATTCCGATGCCCCTGCCCCTTCCCAAATCAAATTTAGGGTTTAGGGGTTAGGGTCCAGTGTTTAGCGTATGAGGTCTCCCCAAAGGAGGAAGCCCCAGAGTAATTAAGAGCTCCACCGAAAAAAATTCAACACACTGATTAACTCCATGGAACCATGGGCAAGTCAGAGACCCTTCAAAAATGTAAAATACCCTACCGCCTACCTGAACTTTGGGCCCTCCCATCTAATCTCCGACCCGGCATCACGTACAAGCTCCCTTTGCAGGAGTGGTTCACGGGGTGATAGTACTCCACTAGCACTCCTCCATACTCTCTCATCTTCCTTACTACTCCGCATGGCTACGCAAAGGTTTTCTAGGAACCTTCCTTCTTGAACCGCCTCTCCCCCAAGATTTTAGGGTCCCTAAACCCTAAACCCTAAACCCTTAACCCTAAACCCTAGACCCTAAACCCTAAACCCCAGGGTCGCACCTGGGCCACCTCCCTTGCGACCTCTCGCACAGCGCCCTCCACCTCTCATGGTTGCGGGAGAAGCTTGAATGATGCCTCGGGCTACACTACAATGTTGGGTTTGGGGTTTAGGGTTTAGGGTTTAGGGTTTAGGGTTTAGGGAAGGGAATATATGCATCAGGATCCTCATATTCCTTCTATATTCCTACGAACCCTGAACCTTAAACGCCAAACCCTTAACCCTACATTCTTTGAACTTCCCTGTTTGAGGTTCCCATTCGCGCCCTTCTATACAAGCCAGGACTCTTGAATATCAGCATCCCGAGAACTAATTTGATTTCCGTGTTGTGACTTTTTAGGGTGTATGGTTTTAGCTTTCGGGTTTAGGGTTTTAGCTGTAAGGGTTTAGGGTTTAGGGTATTAGCTTTAGGGTTTTAGCTTTAAGGTTTTAGCCTTAGGGTTTTAGCTTTAGGGTTTTGGGTTTTGGCTGTAGGGTTTAAGGCCCAAATCAACACCCCGACGCGCACCATTGTTGCTAAGGAGCCCTAGATGTATACACATACCAAAACGCACAATAAAATCCTCAGCCTGAACCTAACCCTCAAACCCTTAAACCCTCCACTCTGGCTTGAAGGCTCTTCAGAAGAGCCACACGAACAAGAGAAAGCCCCATGCAGCAGAAGCTTCGCCTATCTTATCTCTGGGAAGCTGCCTCGAACACTTTCAATAGAGATGTAGCCACGCAGTTTAGGGTTTAGGGTTTAGGGTGATTAGATTAGATTTGTTCTAGGTGTAGGGCTGGGGGTTTTCAGAGAACTGCATGCCTGCACGTTGGGCAATAAGATCCAGCTCAAGCTGAAGCAAGAGCCTACCGTATCCTCATGCACAAATTATTGGGTTGCTGTTTAGAGTTTAGGGCTTAGGGCTGTGAAAGAGCGGTTTTTGCTTACCAGACTTGGTATGTAGAACAACTAATACGGTTTCCCCTAATTACTTAGTATGGTATCTTAAATTAAGTTCCCCAGCAGCAACCTAAATTATGCGGGTACATGGCAAAGTCTCTGAGTCCTTTGAGCACCTGGCCGAGGACAGTGGACATGACGTGGCTAAACCCTAAACCCTAAACCCTTAACCCTTAACCGTGTGAAAAGTCGGCTGACCAACTCAAAGACTTGAGCTTTGCACCCTTAATGTTTGTAACCCTAGGTTTTGGGTCCCAAAAACCCTTTTGAGGTTCATGTTCCATGGTTTAGGGACCCAAGCGCAAGGGTACAAACCCGAAGGGTACAAAGGAAAACTCGCTGACCAACTGCATGGTTCACAGCCATCAGATCCAAGCGGTTCAGGGTTAAGGGTTCCCCTCTGCTGCTGCCCCGCAGTTCATCCAGACCCTGCAGGATTGCACTCTTGATGTTTGACGGTATTCAGGGCTTTGGGTTTGGGGGGATTATAATCTAAGTATTCGTGCTTAAGGTGCAGGGGCCTCGAAGCGGTCCTGCCCATTGAGGCCCTACACTGCCACACTCAACGTCAGCGACTGTTGTGATTATGTAGGATTTCAGGGGTGCTGCTCCCAACTAGCATCGGAAGCCCAAAAGCTCAAATAAAGCCCAAAAACGCTTAATTGTAATCTTGCCTTGCAATAGTTACAGGTTGAGGGGGGTGTCAGGGTGAGAGCAGTATGGGCCAAGAGGATTGAAGTTTGAGGATCCGGGCGTTAGGCCGTAAAGGTGCTGAGGAGATCTATTCCTGAACACGTTTTGGGGCCAAGGTTTACAGTTCAGGACTGAAGGCCATGCAATCGCATGTTGATAGCAGTACATACCGCAAACTCATACCTCAGTTGCGAGGTTGAATAGAGGACAGAAATTTGTGCGGCTTCTGGTCACTTAAAACGCGAGGTTACACATCCAAGCCCGCAATGTACCTAACCTTCAAGCCTAAGCTGCCCAAATTAACATGGAACCCCACATGGCCCCTGTGAAAGGACAGCAGTCTACAAGGGACCCAGTGTCAAGTTCAATGTTAGTTTGGGGGTGAGCAGACCCGAAACCCTAAACCCTAAACCCTAAACCCTGAACCCCTAAACTGGCCTTAAACCCTAAACCCTAAACCCTCCAAACAATACCAAAATACAACCCTATAATCCCTACCTATTAATCCCTATAATTCCTGTAGTTTCCATTTTCTTTTCCATTATTCCATTATAACCCCAATATAACAACCCATTGCTTTGCCGCTGTCCGCCGCGCCTCAATTCCCACTGAGGCAGAGTTGGCTCCTGCTCGCAACTTTGGGGTTCAGGGTTTAGGGTTAGGGGTTTAGGTTTTAGGGTTAGGGGTTTAGGGTTTAAGGGTTCAGGGTTGCAAACTTTGGGGTTCAGGGTTTAGAGGTTTACGTTTCAGGGTTTAGGCTTTAGGTGTTTAGGGGTTTAGGGTTCAGGGTTTAAGGGTTTAGGGTTAGGGCCAGGGTTTAAGGGTTCAGGGTTTAGGCTTTCGGTTCAGGGCTTAAGGTTTCAAAATATTCACATGGGGCCTTTGGATGCCTTAGGTTCGGCTCAAATGCAGGGCCTCAGAGCAGGAGGGCATTGTAAAGTGATGAATATGGATTCTGCAGTGTTATTTTCGAGAAGCTCCGGTATGAAACCATAAAAGAATAGGAGGGCCATAAACGTTTAGAGCAAAGGGCTTCTCAAAATGTTGTGTCCTTTTTCAGCTGTTTGAAGCCTCTTCTACTACCATAATCGCCACCAACAGCACAAGCACAAACCAACTGCTGAATCTTGATGCGACTGGCACGAAAAGGACGCCTGACACAGCGCCGCTCAGGGTTAAGGTTTAGGGTTTAGGGTGATGTGTAACCTTGTGTAGTTATCAGGGATTCGCATCTGCACGCCTGCAAACATAATGTATCTTGCAACTCATGCAAATAGAAAGATTGCAACATGTGACGCAAGAGACACGAACATCGTGTCGAGTTTCGTCTAGAAATATTCTGCTGATGTCTGCAGCATGTCTGGCCTTGCTGCAGTGGCTGTACCGTCCTGTCGTCTCTTGAAGCCTTATCCACAGTGCAAGTTCTGCTCGTTGGAGGTTTTCGACTTTTAGACGAAGGAATGTAGATCTCATATATAAGTTCGTCTAACCACCGCCGTGTACTAACCCCGGCTAGATCTCGCCAACGTCCTCCAACAACCCTATTTACGGGGGAACCTAGGGAGAATAAGGAAATTCATCCAACCCCTAAACCCTAAACCCTCAACCATGTCAAATTTCACTAGTGGCTTTGCGGGTTAAAGATTTGCTTAGCTTTGCTTTCTTTCTCGACATGCGGAATGAAGAGTTGAGCCTTCAGGGGTACTTAAGCTTCTTTTGAAAGTTTAGATTACTATTCTTTTCCATTATCCCTATATAACCCCTATATACCCGCTATGGTAACTCCTTAATAGTGTACAGGCCTTTTCGTTATAATCCCACCCCATCGACCCCCACCCCACTCCACAAACATCACAGCAGCTCAAAACTTGGGGAAGGGATGGCTTTAGATCAGCAGCCATGTCAACGCACCTTCAAGTAGTCCCATAGTGCCCTTGTTACCCTCATATGGGTGGTTGTCAAAATTATGGTGCCTTTTTGGTTACCCTAAATATTAGGTGCCGTATTATAATAGGGATCCAAAAAGGGACCATAATTTTGACTGAGTCTCTACGGGCCGCCTATTCCCAAGGCAATCCGTATGTTGCGCCTTTGTCGTCTGCTGCGTCACCCAACTCCTGGGCGATCCGAAGCTACCACGCAGTTTAGGGTTTAACGTAGAAGGATAAGTCTAAGGGCTTAAGCATACCCTCCGCCACAGCTACTGCTTGGGGATTTGTTTAATACGATGGGAAGGGTGCTTAGACTCAATGGAGAAGAGCTCAGGACCCCTTGCGGGACCTGAGTAGGGTTCAGGGTTTAGGGTTCATGAAGACTGTGGTGCTAGAAGTCATTATTGTGGAGGAGTGAAGGAATTTCTTGCCACAAGGGTTCCTAAAATTGACCTGTGACAGCTCATACGGTGGATACTAGCATCCTTAATGACCCCAAAATATCGTATACCTGGGGAAGTCTGGCGCTGTGGAATACATCATCCATGTGCCTGGGATATAAATGACCAGCCGTCCGAACAAAGAAGCTGTAACTTTGACGCTTTGCGCATGTGTTTGCTGTGAACGCGCCCCAGCTTTCCGTGGATCCGTCCCCTAAACTGAAACCCAAACCTTGAACCCTAGGCCTCAATCTTAAACACTACACCCTGAACTAACAAGATCAAACAAGGCAATCAACTGTGAGCTGAAAGACCCCAAAGAAACTAACCCTAAACCTTGGATACTGCCCCCACCCCAACACCTCCGCGTGCAAGGACCTACAAGAGTCAAATGATACTCATTTGGTCCTTGTGAACAGGCGTGGGGTGACCACCAAATTTCCTTCACTTATGGGTCCAAGTACCCAATTATTAGATCCCTTTAAAGGGGATATATAGGGATTTTTAGGGTTTAGGGTCCAAGTACCCAATAATTAGGTCATCCACCTGCTGGCTCTGTCTGGTCTTAGTGCGCCGTTATTAACCGCCTGTGTTGTTTCTGACCTTCTTCTTGCAATCATCCTTATCATCATCATCGGCCTCATCAACATCACCATTAATTCTATTCTTGTGATGATTAGTACTGCTACTTCTATTACTATCATTATTACCCATATTATTGCTACTGTTATTACTAGTATTCTGATCTTGTCAGCATGTCTTTTTCCCCTCCGCTGAAGCTCTATATTCAGAACCCTGCGCCCTTGACCCAGCATTCCTAGCCATCCTAGCGTACAGGCCTGAATAAGTAAAATAGCTTTTTGGAGTAAAGCGGACTTGTGTCTGGTGCGTTGAAGGTGAGAGAATAGCGTTTTGGGGTACAGCTTGTAATTGACCAGCCTTGTTGCAGATGATGCTGCTAGTTCTTTAGGCCACCGCAGCGCTTACAGGGTTCGTCGCTAGTTCAGCGTGTGGCTAGAAACGCTGCATACATGGCTCTTCTACACTTCTCACTATGCCTACCTTATCTAGCGCTCGGGTTGATACCGCCTGACATATTAACACAGCCTAGACCCGCTGCACATGTCTCACTCTGTTTTCCTGTATATACCTGACGGCACCCCCTGCCTGGCTAAAGACAATAGCCCCCTTTAAGTAGATAGAATATGGGGTATATGGGGATCTTATTATAATATACCCAAAGTCATATTCTATCTACTTCAGGGGGGACTATATGTCACAATGCAACTGCCCTGTACCGCCAAGTAAGACTCAATACCTCGGCCTTTGCTTCACAGCTTCGACGTACAGTTGATATTGGGTACTGCCCCCACCCAGTAACAGTCTATATTTGGGGTCCTATTAAGGGTTATATACAACCATAGTACAAGTATTATCCAACTGTTGCTGAGTGGGGGGCAGTATCCAAAATTGATAAAACAAAACCTTTCATGATCCTGATAGCCCGGATCCTATGTCCTATGCTCATGCTTGCAATCCTTCATGGCACTAAGTGCCTTGTGCAATGGGAGTCCTCGCATTGTAGCACACTAGTTTAAACCCTAAACACCTAAACCCTAAATCCTCAACCCTAAAGACTAAAACCCTAAACCGGGCTGTTAGCTGCAGAGTAGACTTGGGATCATGAAAGATTTTGCAGTAAACGATACCACTGTTCCTGCTGTTCTTGGACTAATGTGGGGTTTCTGACAAGTAGGGATACCTTACTGGGGATCCCCACAACAAGGATGATAGTATTTGGGGGTCTTTATTGGGTCCCCCTATTTAGGAAAGCTACCATGCGGGACTCGCTTATGCATGTGTACCATACTTAATGTCAAGCCATCAGGCTAGTCCCCCTTAATATACCCCATATTCTATCTACTGAAAGGGGACCCTAAACCCTAAACCCCATCTTCCATCTACTCAAGGGCAACCCCACCCCTCAGTGTCTCCCAAGGGCTCCTCACGCAGTTCCGGGTTTGGAGTTCAGGGCACAGGCTTCGGATTTACACTTATTAAAGGGGCCTATCATTTTGAGGTCAATTTGAGGTACCATAGACCATAACTATATAAGGAATGCGGAACCATACTATTGATATTTATTTAGTCCCCTATATTATGCTTTGGCGTCCAGGAGAGCCCAACCCAAATAGACCAACAGCGCATAAGGCGATGCAAGTGCCACAAGCTAGTGTTTCTGTAGTTGCTGAGATAGGAACCCTAAACCCTAAACCCTAAACGGCTTCTTGGATCAAACCAGAAACCCAGACTCCATGTACCCTAAACTGGGTTGCTGTTAAGGAACTTAAATTAAGCTACCATAATGGGTATATATAGTAAATAATAGGGTTTCCCCAATGCAGTAACTTAATTTAAGTTCCTTAACAGCAACCCAGTAAAGCCTAAACCCCTTATTCCTTGCAGCCCGAGCTCCAGCGAAAAAATGGCCTGCGACGGCATCACGCTTGTCTCAGAGATGTACCCCTGGCAAGGCACCGGTAAACTTGTTTCCATGGTCGAAATACGGAAAACCACCTGAATTTGCAGCGAGCATTCCCACCCCGGCATTTGGTCCAGCAAACACTAAACCCTAAACCCTAAACCTTTCATACTGCAGTGATTAGAACAGAACTCCAACTATGGTACCCTTTGCTACGTAGCCGGTGGTTTCTAGGAAGCTTTAAGGGGCATCTACTTACGGTAAATACTGAGTTGGCTTAGGCACTACTACATGGTTTAGATTTTCGGGTCAGGGTGTAGGTTAAGGTTACCATGCACTGTAGAAGCCTAAAAGAATAGAATAATGAAACTCAAGCGAGGAAGAAACAAATGGAAAGGAAAGCAGAAAACAAAACGGAAGCTGCGGTTGTAGACGGGTTTATAGGGACGGTATGCAAGACGCTAGTCTGCCATAACCAAAAAAAGGATTGTATGAAAGCCCTGGACCCTAAATCCCGAACCCCACACCCTAAACCCTAAACCAGAATTGTCATAATTACCAACCCTACATCATGCT
The DNA here is from genome assembly GCA_905231905.1 of Symbiodinium pilosum. NCBI lineage: Eukaryota > Dinophyceae > Suessiales > Symbiodiniaceae > Symbiodinium > Symbiodinium pilosum. The sequence goes on along the minus strand of CAJNIZ010031791.1, from coordinate 43,904 downwards.
CCAAACCATCATGCGCCTGAGAGGCATTTCAAAATGCGTTTAAGTCGTGTTTTTTGGTGGTTGAACCTAGTAAGTTTATGTTCTTTATATGAGATACTATACCCCAAAAGGAGGATAGAATCTTACTCTATAATTGGTACCATAGTATCCCCAAATAAAATACTACTCAAGTGGGCTTATGTTGATGGTGTAGGGTTTGGGGGGGTGAAGATGTCAGGCTGAAAACTTGGGTTTAGGGTTTGGGGTTTTGGGTTCAGGGTTTAGGGTTTTGGGTTTGGGGTTTGGGGTTTGGGGTTTTGGTTTTGGGTTTTGGGTTGCAAGGAAACTGATGCAAACAATCGATTGCACAATGCAGGGACAGCATAATTCTCCACCCTCGCCGTACTTACTGGTGCTTAAAGGTGAGTGGGGGGGTGAATACACGGACTTTTGTGGGGCCCTAAACCCTAAACCGTAAACCCTGAACCCTAAACCTTATGATCATCAAAGGGGTCGACTCCCCCAGCTCTCCCTAAAGCACCAGTGGGTGGCGAGATATGGTAGTTGAACAACAAAATTCCTGTTCCCAAATTGGCCTTTATGGAATGCATCCTTAAGGCATTCATGGTTAAAGTAGCCATAACCAGACAAGGGGTTGGGGGTGTATAAGAGCCCCTTCATAAGACCCCTTGAAGGACATTTTAAACCCTAAATTTTCTCTTCGAGACCTACAGCATCCTCTAAAAATTTCCCCAAGTACCTTCAGATCAACCCTATATGGAAGGGCTTAGGGTTTAGGTTTTAGGTGCCTAAACCCTAAACCCGGAACCTGAACCCCAAGCTTCAGGGCTCTTTGCACCCAAGTTGTCCTTCCAGAGTGTGCCAGCAGTGTTCAAGCATGCAGGGTCTCTGGCAAAACCCCAGAGGTAGTGTAGAAGCCTGAAGCAATATCAGCACTGTCCCTTTTTTGATTGTTAAGTTACCTGTGGCAAAATATTTCGAAAGCCCTTTCCTAAAAAATCCTCAGACCTGAACCTGAAGTGTTCCGTATTCATCTATTTACGGGGACAGGGGCAACTAGATCCCAAAAAAAGGCGGACGCCAGTCTGCCTGCGCGTGATCACGGAGCTTGCGTTCAACTGGAGCTTTCTCTGTACCCATCCTCGGCACCAGTCATGAGACTTAGAGTTTCGGGTTCAATGCTTAGGGTTCAGAGGTTAGGGTGTTGGGGTTTAGTGTATAGGGTTCAATGTTTGGGGTTTAGAGTTTAGGGGTTTGGCGTTTAGGGTATAGGGTTCAATGTTTTGGGGTTGAAGATTCAGGGTTTAGGGCTTATGGTAGAGGGCGTGGGACTCTACACCTTAATTTCCAAACCCTGAGAAGCACTCTTCTCCCAAAATAACACTTTCCCCCAAAATAACATGGAGACCAATTTAGCCCCACCTTCAGGACAGCCGTACTTCTGGTGTCTTTGTGGTCACACGTTCAGGTTTTTGCAGGTTCTAGCCCCAAGAACTCCATATGAGCTATAGTCTAAACTCCTAGTATCCCCCTTAATAACCCCTATAGTAGTTCCCTATATATTCCCCTATATAACCCCC
>CAJNIZ010031791.1:12437-22777 GCA_905231905.1 Symbiodinium pilosum | reverse complement strand
TAGGCATATGACTGTATCCGTATACCTAACTTAAATACCTGTATATCTATAATTACATGTTCCTACAGTGGGAAGCCCGGCCAGCCGAGGCGGGCGCGCGCTAGCGTTTACAATTAGGGATACCTTTTTAAGGGTCCCCATGAAAAGGATTATAGTATTTTGGGGTCTATATTGGGGTCCCCTTATTTAGGGAAACTACCATATAGACCACCCTGAACCTACAGGTTCCGTACACTCCCAGTAAGCTTCGGGGTTTCAGGCTCAGGGTTTAGGATTTGTAGGATTTCAGGAATTAGGGGTCCCTGTTTTGCGCTACCTAGAATCAGGGCTGTGATATGTTGGGGTGTTGATTGGGACCGGTGTTTATGGAAACCCCCCTATGTACCACCAGCTGCAGCTGCTACACCTTTGGAGGATTCTTGTGCTTGTAAACCTCAGCGGATACCTGGAGATTACTCAGGAATTTTAGGGGTCGCTTGGCATTTGCTGCCTGGCCCCTTGACAAGGACCCGCATAAGTTGCACAAAGGTAAATGTGGAGGAGACCATGCAGCACCGTTACCCTAAACACTCCTAAACCTAGAATGGCGTCCAGGATAATGCTATAGTCCCCGTCAAGCAGACCAAACATGGAGTACTCGGAGATCTTTTTTATGGTTCTGGGGAATTCCCCTTTGTCTACTCAGGGGAACTATAGTCTGACCATGCTCCTGGCAAATTGATCTGTGCCTTACTCTCTCTGTCTCTGCCTCTCTCGCTCCCTCTCTCTCTCTCTCTCTCGCTCGCTTCATCAAGCTCCAGTTCCTTTGCCCATTGGGTCCACGGTATGACTTTGCCGAGCCTATGCTTCATGACCTTGAAACCTCACTTTCCCCATATGCAGCTTAACATGGCCCAAGGGTAGACTTCATACTGACGATAATGCCAAAAGAGGCCTTGAGCCCCCCGTTGAAGTGATACAGATATATATATATATATACATATTATATATACATATCATAGCGGTAGAGGGTTAAGAGTTTAGGGAAAGGGAAAGTGGAAACAACTACATAATTTATGGATTCAAGTTAAGAGGGTTGTGGTCACCCCAACCCCACGAAATGAGGCCCGTAGGACTATCGACCCGCCTCTTGGACATCAGACTCAGCACGCTTAACCCTGGACCCTAAACCCGTGATAGAGATGGAGTTGTTTGTTGTTGCGTTTTTCCTAAATTCTAATTGGGGCACCCTACATGAAGCCGGCTAAGGCGAGTTCAAGTAGAGCCATGTTAATCCCACCTATACACGGAACCCTAAGCCCTAAACCCTAAACCCCAAGCTACTTTAAATATAATTGCCCCTCACGTCCAAGTAGACCTCTGGGACTTGCAAGTCGAGGCTTGGCCCTAAAAGCCCTGCAACCGGAATTTTAGGATTTAGGATTTGGGATGTAGGGCTTAGAACATAGGATGTAGGGTTTAGGATTTGGGATTTAGGGTCCAGGATTTAGGGTTTAGGATTTAGGTTTGGGATTTGGGGTCTAGGGTTTAGGGCTTACGGTTTAGGGTTAGGATTGGGAATTCAAGGCTTACCTCTTAGGCTTGGGGCTGTTGAAGGGTTTGGAGTGGAAGGTTAACCAAATAAAAACTCTAAACCCTGGACCCCAAAACCTGAAGGGTTGAGGGTTTAGGGTAACCCTTAACCTGAACCACCAGACTCTCATCTGCATCGCTGTTGGGCAGCTTGAACCGAGTTACCTATGAAAAGGAAACTACTAGTAGCCACTACACATCCAGAACCCTAGACTCGAAGACCACAAACTCTGCTGCCTATATAATCTCAGTTTCCATTGCATGTTCCATTTCTTTTGCATTTGATTCTCCATTATAGTAGGTACCCCTAATTTTGGGAAACTCTCGTAAACCCTGAACCCTACACCCTAACCCCTGGGTTCCTTGAATGCCCGGCTACGCTCCAGCTCATCGCATGGATGGTGGTTGAAGGACTCCTTCACATGAGCTCTAGTCTAAACTCCTAGTATCCCCCTAAGTAACCCCCTATATTACTCCCCTATAAAAACCTAAACCCTAAACCCTAAACCCCCGTAAAACCCCTTTAAGGAGTCTAGACTGTCGCTCACATGAGAGGCCGTCTGGAGTTTAAGGGCCTAGGGTTACAGACTATGGGTTGGTGGTTCCTTGATGGTACAGGGTTTAGGGTGTAGGGTTTAGGGTTTAGGGAACCTTCAAGGAAGCGGTGGAGGGAGTATAGTTACTGTTATATGGGATTATTTGGGATTGTTCTGGGCAACGACTATATACCCCTTGAGCACCAGTAAGGTTTTGAACCGCAAGCCAACTACAAAGCCAAGATTCTGAACCCTGCGGATGTCTGAGCCCCTAAACCCTAAACCCTAAACTCTGAACCCTAAACCCTGAACCCATGAAGGAGGGGGATGCAGGGCATTTCTAGAGCCTTAAGAAGCATGAACTTTGGGGCTTAAGGCCTACTTGTCAAGATGAGTCAGCTTCTGCTTCCGAGTACTTCCCAAGAGAAGGTTTAGGGTTTAGGGCTCCCCTGTATATCCGGAACCCCGAAACTTCATATTCCTTATGAAAGCAACTCCTCGACCGGACCCCTAATGCTGTGGAAGCCCCCCACATGAATCTGTATCAGACAGGGAACCTACTTTTGAGATGTCTTGTTAGGGTCGGCACTCAGCCCACTCACGTCTCTGCAACATGCGACTACACCCTGAAAGCACGTGTTTCAGGTTTGTGGAGTTCAGGGTTCTGGATTTCAGGCAAGGTTGGCCTAAGAATGGGTCTCCTCATGAATTCCAAACACAAAACAAAACTTGTGGGATCCTTAAGAGGGGCCCTTATATGGGGGGACCCATAATTAAGCCTTTTGAAGGCCTCCCTAAAACGCGCTAAGGTCACAAAATGTTTCCTCTTATGGAGCCCCCTTACATGGGGCCCCCTTAAGGCTTCCATAAAAAAAGAGTGTAGAGCTCTAAACCTTAAGCCCTAAACCGTTCCTGGTTTGAGTTGGCTTTGGATCTAGGGCTTAGATTGGGTCCTGCCCTCACCCAAGAACAGCCTATAATATCTGTGATATTAAGGGCTATATAACCAGAATATGAGCAATAGTCTAAACTCCTAGTATCCCCCTTAATAAGCCCTGTAGTAGTCCCCTATATCATCCCCCATATAACCCCTTTAAGGAGTTTAGACTATAACCAGAATACGAACATTATCCAACTGTTGCTGGGTCGCGGCAGGACCCAAGGCTTACGGCTGAAACCTGGACACAGAAAGGGTAAGATCGTCACGTTTCCCTTTTGTTAGGGTTTAGGGTTTAGGGTTTAGGGTTTAGGGTTTACTCTTTATAACACCCTCCGTAGACAATAAACCCTGAACCCAAGACCCTAAACCGTCAAAGAGAGACCCTAAACCCTACACAGCCCGAATGACAGTGAGACCTCACCCGAACTTGTTGCAACAGTTCATAGAAATAGCCGCACAATCTGCATGTTTAGGGCTTTGGGTTGATGGGTCTAGGGTTCAGAATGTAGGGGTTTGAAATCTAGCTGGCATGCCGTGGACCTCCCTACCATGAGGCCCGCGCCCTGAACCCCAAAATGCTAAGCTCCCAGGTGTAAGGTTGGGTCATTCCCCCTTACAGTAACTGTTACCACAATGGGTTATAGGAGTTATAAGAACCCCGTTAATAAGACCCCTTTAAGGACAGTTACTGGGAGGATGACCCAAGGTTCAGCACTGAGGGCAAGTCCTCTAAGCCGACAACCCGTCACAAACTCTGACAGCCTTGCTCGAATAGATTGACAATATAGCTTGAAAATATAGCTAGCTTCCTTACCATAAGAATGACGACACCTGTTACTATTACCATCACCATTCCTATTACCATGACGATTACTAAGCTAAAGCTCATGCCCTGTTCTGTGTTTTCCAGACACATTCAGGCATTGCACGCTACAGATGTTAGCACGTGGTAGGCACAGCAGCGCTAACACAACTACTGATGCTAAATAACAAATACCAATTCTGATGATAAGCCTTATACGTATACTAGCAGCTGTACCATTACTACATAATACAATTACATACAATTACCATAACGATGCATCTTCCCATTCCAAGTCCTGAGCCTACTCCTATTCTTATTTCTCATGCAAATACGTCATTGCTACGAATACTGTTACTAGTACTGTTACTATTTCTTATACTAGTACTGTTACTAGCAATTTTACCGGTACTATTACTCACACTATTACTATTGCTATAAACCCTAAACACAACCCTAAACTGTGGCCTCAGCGCCCGTTAAGAAGGCAAAGCCTTCAATGCCGCGATCCCGCCCACAGCAACCCATGCCTGGGCTTGAAAATGATATCATGGGTCCCCTTGCTACCCCCCCCCCCCAAATAGTGCCTCTCCTCAAGGTTCCCCCTTCATTCACATTACTTCGATCCCTTATAGTTTGCGGTGGGTTTCGTAGGGGAACCCATGAGGTTCAAGCGCTTAAGTCAGTTACCGCTATAAGAGCATCCTTTTATTCCCTAAAGCCAAAGGTCTAATCCCTACTATATGAGCCATTGTCTAAACTCCTAGTATCCCCCTTAATATCCCCTATAGTAGTCCCCTATATAATCCCCTGTATAGCCCCCCTTTAAGGAGTTTAGACTATAGCTCAAAAATAGATATCCAAATTGTGGTAACTTAGTCTAAGATCCATAGCAGCCACCTAGATTAGCGGCTTACGGATTTGGGGCCTGGGTTCTTTAATGCGCTTAGGCTACGGGCTGAGGGGCTAGTGTGTAGCAGGTTTAGGACTCAAGGGCTTAGGAGGCTTTAGGGTATAGGGCTTAGGCTTTACGGGATAGGGTTTAGGGGCTGGTATGTAGAGTTTAGGTACTTACGCGCTTAAGAATCGAATTCAGAATCCAAGCGTTTCTCAGATCCCAAACTACAAGCCTCATGGGGCCCCTAATGGACCCAGACCCCCAAAAGGATCTAGAAATTAGAACCATAGGGGGATTTATATAAGGGTTATATAGGGGTTACAATGGGTCTATAGGGGATCTAATGTTTTTAGATCCTCTCAGGGGTCTGGGGATAGATTAGGGCTTCCAGAAGATGCATAAAACCTTCAGCTTCAAAGCGAAAACTTACAAGTTCGAGCATCTTCTAACTGACTAATCAGGATTCTACATTAATCCGCCCTAGACCTCAAGCCTAAACCCTAAATTTAAAACCTAAACTGTAGAAGCGCTATACAGGAATGAGGGATTTAGGATTTAGGGATCTTTGGGGGGGATCCCTCCCCAAAGTACCCCCCTCCCCGGGTTCAAGGGGCTAATGAGCTCAATATGGTTCTAAACCTGGAGGTGAGGGGGTTACTGTTGGGGTGGATAACAGTGTACTAAACCCTAAACTCCAACCCGTAGACCCTAAACCCTAAACTCTAAACCCTAATCCCTAATCCCTAGACCCTAAACCCTTTAACCCCTAAAGGAAGCATTTGCATGCGTTCGCAAGGCCTGCTCCAGCGTCTCTTTACTTAGTGAGCCTGCTTAAGGGCTTAGGATTAGGGATGAGGGTTTTAGGGCTTGGGGTTTTAGGGATTAGGGTTAGGGGTTTAGGATTAGGGATGAGGGTTTTAGGGCTTAGGGTTTTAGGGATTAGGGATGAGGGTCTAGGGCTTAGGGTTTTAGGGATTAGGGTTTAGGGTTTAGGGCCCATGAGGCTTGTGATAGGTGCTCTCTAAACCCTTAGGGCCTTCAACCCCTCCTAGACCAAAAAGCCTTAAAAACACAATGCTATATGTGGTAGTTGTTCAAAACACCTGTCCCCAAAATGGCCATAGTGTAGGTTCCCTGTTTGGCTAGGATCCCCTTTTAAGGAAGTGAATTCCCATTGGTCTCTCCTTTACACGGACCTGTAGAACAACCTCCATGTAGGTTTTGAAGGAGCTGGCCAGTAGAGGCCCTAAAGATGTATGGAGATTACAGGAGGCCCCTCAAGAAGCATATCGAGTTTTACGGGCAACTTCTACAAGTACCCACGTAGAAAACCAACCCGTTCCTAAAACCCAATCCTGAGCCCTGAACCTGAAATCCTTGACCCGAACCCTAAACCTTAAGCCTCTTGGGAATGGGTGCAGTTCCAGTTGCTGAAAAAGCAATAAAGACAGGCAGCTGCAAACTACAAGGCTACAAGGCTCCTGAAGCATTCTGGCTATTGCAGCGCTTCTTGCCCAAACTAATAACAAGAACAAGAATAACAAAAACACTAACCATCACAACATTACTCATCATAATATCAGTAACAACGACAACCGTAGGTTTCAGAAAATCACACCCATTGAGGATGCGGCGGTGGTGGTGGTGCTGCCCCAGCACTCCCAACCATAATCATGGGTGCCCCTACCACGCCCCTATACTACTGCCCTAACCCTACTTCTCCTAGATAAACCTAAGTAAGGGCGAACCTGGAAGGGAGTAGTATAGGAGCGATGGAAGGGAACCAAGAAGTAGGTTTAGGATTCAGAGTTTAGGTTTTTTTTGTGCCCAAGATTTTGGAGACTCATCTGTTTTAGGGCTTAGGGCTTAGGGGCCCCAACGTCTACTCCCCGGTCGCAAGCTCCTACAGTTCAGGGTTTAGGGGTTTAGGGGTTTAGGGTTTAGGGGTTTAGGGGTTTAGGGTTTAGGGTTTAGGGTTAGGGTTTAGGGTTTAGGGTTTAGGAAAGGACAAAATGCTGATGGGGATTCTATAGAAATTGCATACGGCTTGCCTTTCTGATAATTAAAAAAACCCAATGATCCATAGTCCCGATACCCAGAGGCAGGATCCAATCCTATCAGGAAGGAACCCCCCCAAATCCTACGCCCTAAACCCTCAATCCTCAACCCTAAACCGTAGAACACGCCAAAGCCTATAACCCTAGATCCTGAACCCTAAGCCTAAACCCTAAATCCCAAATCCTAAACCCTATAACCCATGCCCTATAACACAATGCCCTATAACCCTAAACCCTTAAATCTGAATCCTAAACCCTAAACCCACTTCCAGCTGCATAGCCCCCTACGTTCCTGGGTTCTTGTTGAAATGCCATTAAACAAAGATCTTTTTTAATTGATATTGGGGCCAGGTATCCATAAGAATGTAAAATTCCGTTCTACACGAGCCCACTTACCCCTGGGGCCACTGCCAAGAGCCATCATCTGGTCATTGAAGCAGGCCATCAGCTGTTCCTCAGAGAAATCGATTGAGGTTTTTAGTTGTTAGGGCTTGGGGTTAAGGGGCTTAGGGTTTAGGGCTTAAGGTCCGAGGTTTCGGGTCTAGGATTTAGGGTTTAGGATGTAGGGTTTGAAGCTTAGCGGAGTTTAGGGTACCTTTTTTAAAGCACTGGGTCCGACTGCCGTTACTTGTCTGTCTGACAACACGGTTTTTGGGGGTTTAGGGCTTAGGGTCAAGAGTTATGGGTTTAAGGTTTTCGGCTTAGCCTTCTCAGCCTGGGGATCGAGGTTTTCGATTTAATCGTGACTTGCCTCAATCTGCGCCGTCAGATGCGCAAGACTGCTTCACAACTCCCGAGCTTCAAGGACAACACTTCCGTACAGCACCAGGAAGCTGATGATTGACCTCGTTGCACTGCGAGAAACCGATCGGCTCTCACATTTGCCGCACGGGGTGAGACGTGGACTGCCAGTCGAACCCATGGTACCACTGGCTGGCCTGGATGTCTTTGAGGCGCTGCGCGGACCGTAAGGCTTAACAATGCTGCGCGAGGTCTTGGAAGGTTCAATGCTTAGGCTCTAGGGTTGGGGGCTTGGGCTGCTGAACCCCTTGTCAAGCTTTGTCGCGCAGGGCTACCCTAAACCCTAAGGGCCTTGTGGTGCAGGTTCGCTGGCCCTCCTTGATTATGTCACAGTCAAAGCCAACGCCGTCGATACCCCTAAACCCCTAACCCTAAACTCCAAACCCTAAGCCCTAAACTCCTAAACCAAATTAAGGCTTGGGATTCTTGACAGATGGGTGTTTCTCAAAACTGCCCTTGTAGAACACAGAAAAGGACCCACAGAATCCTCTTATAGTCTCAAAGAACAATTAGGGTGTAGGACGGAGGGTTTAGGGTGTAGGGCTTATGGTTTACGCTCTGGGGTCTAGGGCTCAAGATTTAGGGTTTAGGGCTGAGGGTGGGCTAAGTCTACCTGTTATCCCCACATGTTACAGGCCCCATAACACCTTTTTACTAAGTGGCGTTACTAGCACAAGAGATCCTCCAAGTAAGCTAGTTTCCACTTCATTTTCCATTTTCTCCTCTCTTTGATTCACCATTAAAAGGGTTGTATCCCTAAACCCTGAGGCCTAGTCCCTATATAATCCTTAGATAACCCTTCATAATCCCCACCATAATCCCCTGTATAACTCCCTTTACGGAGTGTAGACTATAGCTCACATAGGAAGGGTAGGCTCAGAGGAGTTATAGGGTTTATAAGGTTTGTAAAATTTGTAGGGTTACAGGGTTTGCAGGGTTTATAGGGTTTATAGGGTTTAGCGTTCAGGGTATAGGCGCCTATACACTTAAATAAGTATTGGCCAATACCAAACTTTCATAGACTTAAGGAAAGTTGCAAGTTGGCACGCCTAAAGCCAGGGCGCCCGTACAAAGCCCCCAACTTACCGGTGCATCAGAGGAACTGGGGATGAGGGTTTAAGGTTAAGGCTTTAGAGGAGACCCATAATCATTGTTCAGACTTTGGGGCCCTAAACCCTAAAGTGTGGGGTTCAGGGTTTGGGGGCTTGTACGAAGGCGCTTCTTGCAATGCCTAGGACTGTCCACAGCCCCTGACCGGTCAGCACCAAAGCCTAAAGCCGACCCCTAATCCTGACTCATGATCTTCAAACTCTAGCTAAACTTACAAGCTCTCTCCATCAGTCAAAAGGGAATATAACCCCTCATAACCCCAATATATTATGTTCCCTTATTCCCTACTAAGAACCAGTAAGTAACCTAGATCTAAACCCTTAACGCGAGAACCATAAGCCCAACAAACACCTGCCCCTCAACAAAATCGAACCAACAACCTCATGACCAACCCAGCTGACCCTCCCTGAAGCTGCGTTGTTGTAAAGGAGCTTAATTTGGTTTAGAGCTTAATGAGGTTTAGGGCTTAGGGACTGTATAAGGGGAACCGTATTAAGTGTTACATATGCCCATTATGGTAACTTAATTGAAGTTGCTTGACGGGAACCCAGGAAGTATCAGAGGCTCGGACTCCAGTTGGCGGTTCGGGTCTTTCCTGGAAGGAGGAGCTTTTCATGTTGCAGTCAGGGTTTAGGGTGTAGGGAAATTGAGTTGCTGTTGGTTAAGGGTTTGAAGCTTTTGGTTTGGGGTCTGAAGTTCTCTCACCACCTTGGATCTGCGCCATGGCTGTTACGTCTGGAGGGTTTAGGGGTTGAGGGAGAAGCGATACTATGATGAATGAAACCTTCAATAGTCGTTTTCATTTCATTTTCCATTATCCCAATACAACCCGAATGTATACCCTATAATCCCCATAAAACCCTTGATTGAAAAAGGTTTGTCTTCAGTATGTTCACGGGCATCTTTTAGGAAAACTGCCCCTAGTAGGGTTTAGGGTAGGTGGTTGGAACTAAGGACTTTCAGAGGGGGACCCCTAAGTAGCTTATGGGGGTTCATATGGGGACTACCTGGGGATAGAGGGGTGATGTAATGACTATGTAAGGGTTATATATGGTAATGGGATTAGGGTCCCTATTAGGGGTCCCTCCTAATGTCCCTAGAAACTAACGGTCCATATACAAAATCATATGGAAATCTAGTGGCAAGCCGGTTTTTCTCCGCCCGAATCCCTACTTGGAGGGTCATGGGGACTTAGTAAGTTAGGATTGGGGATAATTGGGGTTACTACATGGCTTATAGGGCTTCTTAACTTACTTACTAAGTCCCCATGACCCTCCAAGTAAGACCAAGATTTCTAAACCTCTCAGACTCATAAACCGTGTGCCTCTGATTGGGGTTCATGGTTTAGGGTGTGCCTCTGATGTGTGGAAATAAGCTCTGGTAGTCGGTGTAGGCACAGGTACAATGCATGCGGACGGCTCCAACGTCCTGGGCTTGCAAGACTGCCCAAGCAGTCTATAGCACTTATGCCTTAGGGTTTAGGGTTTAGGGTTTAGAGTGGATCTTCCTGGCTTGGCTCATGGGGTATGCGGAAGTCACAATAAATATGTTTTAGTGGCACAGCTTAGATCACTCGTGTGCAAATAAATAGATACCTGAAGGATCTCTTGACTGAGTAAGTCTA
>CAJNIZ010031780.1:49314-72592 GCA_905231905.1 Symbiodinium pilosum | reverse complement strand
CTAGTACTAGTACTACGACTACTACTACTACTACTCCTACTACTACTACTACTACTCCTACTACTACTACTACTACTACTACTGCTACAGCTGTAGACGACTGTTCCCATTTCACTTGCTTTGGCTATTGCCTTGCTGCTCCTACTACCATATACTGCATCTTATTCTTCTTCCTACTTAGTATCTGTGATTTAGTATTCCTAGCGCTAGCACTAGTCTATAAGGCCTACTTAAAATCTTGCGGAGGCTGCTTCATCGACTTTTGCTTCCATCCGGCGGCGGGAGGGGGCGATGATGTTGTGGCGGCAGCCCGGCTTTGTCCAAGGTTTTACCTAGTCTGTTTTAGTCTCAAGCTTGCCTTGGTTCGGTGATGTAACTTGTATTTGCAGATAGCAAAGTCATCTCAAACAGCTCAAAACTCAGCTGTTTTTTCTGCACTGGAAACTCAATCAGCATTCGCCAGACCTGCGGTTTATTGGCTCAAAAGATCATAGAAATGTCATGTTCATGCTCGCTGTGTATTTGACTACATTGGACTCTGGCCTACGTAGCCCTATATAATCCTATGTAGCCCCATGGCGGCAGTTGGCTCGTCTACAACGTTAGAAATGACATAAACACCGTAATACCAATAGTAATATGCGCCTTAACATAAGTTCTACATTTTTGCGGTCCAAAGATATCCGGGTATGTCTGGAATGCTAGGCAGTGGCCAAAACATTAGCCTAGAAAACCCCTACCTTCGACCCAGTGAGGTCATCGACGCGGTGCAGTGCCATCACCCTCCAAGGATGTTTGGCAGTGCTGCGATTTCAGGGTTTGAGATTTTGGGGTTGAGAGTAGGACTTGCCGTTTATTTGTCAGGAAGCCTGCGCAGCAATCGCCTGCGCTCTCCGTTGCGGTGTACTATATTCTATAATGTTCTGGAGATGTTTTGGGGGCGCCGGGCTATATCAGGATAGGTCACTCACAAGGAGCTCGCATTCTTACAGCGTAGTCGGGATAATGATGTTGCATGGAATGGCGTCCATATTCAATTGAATGGTTTACCTCTTTGCAATACTGGGCAGATTAAAGCGACCTCACACTGCGTACCTTTGAATGGTGGCTTGTCTAGAAAGCAGTCCCCAACCGGTCTCATGTCCGGCTTTGGAATAATTTTCTGTCACCATTGTCACTGATGTCCTTGGCTACCACTACTCTTACTATTGGGGCTACAGCTACAGCTACGACTGCTACTTCTACTATCACGATTACTACTGGGTAGGCCCCTAGGATATTCATCATTTTCCCTGATGGCTTTAATAAGGGACCCTATAGACTAATATTTTTCAAACGGTTTTAGGGGCCAACCCAGACTACTAGGACTGTTACTACTGTTGCTGTGACTTTTCCAGTCATTGGATCGTTCTAGCCTCGCTTCGGAGGACTGCGGAGCATCCAAGCGAGATGCGCCAGGTGCAGGCCAATATCCAGGTTTCTAGTCCTCCTTTAAGTAGATTGAATATGGCTTTGGGTAGATTATAATAAGATCCCTCATATCCCATATTCCATCTACTTAAGGGGGACTATAGGGCTTGGAGTTTTGCGGATTAGGCTTTAGGGTTCCATGATGGTTCAGGGTCTAAGGGTTGGGGCCTAGGGTAGGGGTTATTCAGGGACTTTCAGGGTGTGAATGTGCGGTGACAGGGCCAGAGTGCTTGCGCTGCCTTCTTGCAAAGTCCGGCAGTCTTTCAAGAGTCCAGCTTGCAAAAAGAGTCTTGGGGGATTAAGTAGTTGATTAGGGGGATTAAGTTGATTAGGTCACCTTTAACCGAGAGAATCTTACAATATGTATGAACTATAGTCTAAACTCGGAGTATCCCCCTTAATAATCCCTGTCATGGTACGCTATGTAATCCCCTAGATAACCCGCCTGTCAAGCCTTCAGAATATAGCTCATATGAAGAGAGTTTCACCTTTTCTGGCAATGGAACTTAGATGCTAGGGCAGTAAGGATGAATGTCTTTGCCGAAAGTCGAAGCATTTACTTTGTTCCCAGGCTGCCACAAATAGCTGATTTTGCTCTACCAGACGTACCGGAGAAAAAGGTACTCCCAAAGAAAAGTCCAGGATTCAGGTGTCTAGGAATGGATTGCTCTGCTCCAGAATGCAGATGAAAGTAAACTTGCAGTAGGCAAACCAGGTAGGTTGCTGTAATTGAATGCGCTCTATACCCCAAAGCGTAACATCATCGCTCCGCCCAACACTTCTTCTTTTCAGGATATCTTTCCCACTTGATACTACAATCCTAGGTACCCCTGTGGTACCTTTTTTTGCCTTTTGATCTGGGGACTTCTTACTAGAGGTGGACATTAGGAAGAAGGGTACCCTTATTCTTGAGGCGTTACTGCGGAACCTAGAGTCCAGGCCCTTGGTCTGTAGGACAAATCGCTGGTGACCATCATTCGATTCAATTCAGGTTCTCTATGTACCATGCGCATAGTTCCGCGAGTCCTTGTCTGACAAGGTACCAGCTTCAAGAGCTTGATCGCCCCAACTCGCTGCGGCAAGACCTTAATTAAAGTTTCTGGCTTAGGAACCCCAGTTTCCATTTCATGTTCCATTTTGTCCATTTGATTTTCCGGAATCCTAAACTCATCTATAACCTGTAACCCTATACAACCTGAAGGACAACAGGCGACTGATAAAAAAGTATTTGTTTTCTAGCAGGGATCTACACATTCTAGGAATCAGGAGCCAATCAGAAACGAAAGCGAGGATGACATGTGTACTGGGTTTATGTACTATAAATGCGTTTGTTGTGGGCTTCCCTGCCCCCTAAACCAGCCCCTCAATTTTGTCCCTAAATGGCCTTAATTAATATTCTTTAGGCTTAGCTTGCCCAGGACTGGGGGGTGGTAGAGGGTAGAGTTTTAGGATGTAGCACGGGAACCCGTCAAACATTGTGGCCAGGCAGCCATAATGTCACCTTGCCTTTCTAAACCCCAAGTCTTACACCCTAAAACCTAACCCCAAGACCCTAAAACCCTGAACCCTAAACCCTACAAACCTAAACACCCCAGAACCCTAAAACCTGAAATCCTTAACCCTAAATCCCTAAATCCCAGTCAACCCTAAGTCATGAAACGCGTGTAGGCTTGGCATGACCACAAGAAGGATGATGTCCTGTTCGAAAAGGCCGTCATTACGGTTTGGGGATTTAGGGATGATAGTGTAACACAGAGGGATTATTTGAAAAAACGGGTTTCATTATAGGTCCCGGTCTCAGGAGATCACAGATTAGACTCTAAACCCTGAATTGCTTTAGTTAGGAGTCTCGTTTCTTCTACACTTGGAGGTTCAGGGTAGCCATAAACAAATTATACCTGTACTTAATAAACAAATTATACCTGTACTTACAGCCTATTAGAAGCCCATACATCCACCAACAAGGTTATCATTGGGTTATAGGTATTCCTTATTATTGGCTTGCAATTCATCTGCCTGAACCTCCGAATAGGTCCTTTGCATCATGGAGAATCATATTTGAAAAGTCTTTGGCTCGCTAGAGGAATGGGGGTTAAGTTCTTATTCCGCCCAAATTCTCAAAGAACTGGCAGGAAGGCCTTCTACCTCTGACTTTGATGTGTCACCTTTGCTGTGAAACCTAAATCCCCTAAACCCTAAACCCTGTGAACCCTAACCGTCCAAAGCCGAAGCGAGGTGCCCTTAACTGAACTGTCCCCAATGCCAGGGGCCCAATTGCAAAGGCCTCACCCGACCTCACCCTGAATGAGCTATAGTTTAAACTCCTCATAGGGGGTTATATAGGGCATCATAGGAGCTATAGTCTAAACTCCCTAAAGGGGTTATGTATGGTTTGAAGTTTGGGGCTTCGGGTTTAGGGTCTAAGCTCCTTAAAGAGGGTTATATAGGGGATTATATAGGGGAGTCTTATAGGTTATTAAGGCGGATGCTAGGAGTTCAGACAATGGCCCAAAAGGTGGCTTGCGTAGAGCACAGGTGCCAGAATTGCATTTGGAATTTGCAAGGGTTCAGGGTTTAGGGCGCCAGCTACCGCCATGTGCCTTAGAAGAGAAATGTCTTCGTCGAATAGAAACTGGAGGTTTTGCGCAGATTTCCTTTGAACTTTCATGCTCCTAGTCGTTTCCATTTCCCATTAACCCTACATTTCCCCAATATAAGACCTACATAACCCCGATATAGAATGCAGCCCGTTTGAACCTTCGAGTAGGTCGGGGTCTGGCTTGGAGTTGCTGTGAGGTAATGTCTACTCCCAGTTTGCGTAGCATCCAAATGTGAGTTATAGTCTAAACTCCTTAAAGAGGGTTATATAGGGAGTATTATCGGGGTTATCATGGAGGATGGTAGGAGTTTAGACTATAGCTCATTGGGGTTAAGTTCGGGTGAGGGCTTCTTAGAGCTCTTAAGACTTAAGAGAGGTCCGCGTAATCCACTCATTACTCGTTTAGGGTCGAGGGTCCAGGGCTTCCACCGGATGCGTATGGAGGGTCTGTGCTAGCCCGGCCTTTGAATAATTAGTTGCTAATGATATTCCATTCCTTTAGAATCTGGGCTTGCAACTTAACTGTGCGCAAAATCACATCGCCCCCAGTAATGTTCCCCACAAAAGAGACAGAGGACCTTGTTAAGCCGCAAGGTTCAGGGTATAGGGTTGGCTTAGGAGAGTGTAGACCTATGTGTGTGTATATATATATATATACACACACACGCACTACATGCTATGGAGCCCGAATCCTAAACACTGCTGTGTTTGAAGAACATCTGCTCTAATCCCTTACCCTATCACTAGAACAGCCTCCGTCTTTCTAAGTATTCACCCGTAGGGTATTGAGAATCAATTTGATAGTATTTGATTTCCCTGAGGTGGAGGTGTTTTTATAATCGGGGATCCCGACACGATGCAACGTCCAGGTCCCCTGGTAGCCCCGAGACATTCCGAGGTCCCTTGGGCCCTGAGCCCAGCCTTCAATGTTTCACAGATCTTCAGCTCCAGTCACCAAATCAGGGTGGAAGGCTGGAAAACCTTACATCCTCCACGAAAGCCACAAACCCAATTTAAGGCCCATACTTGTTACTCAGGAAGCCTTAACACCCCCAACCTACACTCAAAACCCCCAGGCGCTGAAATCCAAACCCTTAACAGGAGGGCGTGCCGAAGGAGTGGTGGTCGATTGAGCCACGCTTCTTTCAACCCAAGGCCGGCTAGGTGAACATCACCCCCAAAAAATGGAAAGGATGGAACAGATGGTTCAGGTTGGGTACTCGGTTTTGGGTTCGGCAGGCTCGCCAAAACGACCAATGCAGGCCTTCATACCTTCCCAAACTAATCTAATATATTTGAACCCCATATGGGGTTTCCGAAAATCAGGACGCCTACAAAGACCCCAGTAGACTATACTCCTTTGTCTAGTGGCCCTGTCAAAAGTGAGCTCCAGTTTATGGAAGCCCCCGCATGGATTTTGCTTTCAAGCTTACAAGGATTGAAACTCATCTTGAGAGGTTTCTTCTAATCCCCTCCCCCAGATATTACGCCATCGCACTCTCCTAGCAATGGATGCCCCTCAATATGGTACCATTGTATATGGGTGGGAAGACTTGTTATTGCAGGGTAGTGCTGTTTACAAAGCCGGGTGGCTTAAGTTGGAGAGTGTAGACTGCAAGAGCTTCTTGTTGTCTTTCATGGGCCCACTCAGAGGGCCCCATCGTCTCGCGTATGGTTCGGGATGCGCGCTTGTTGGCCAAGAGCTTTTGTTTCAGCTGACCTTATCCTATTCCAAACAGCAAGCAGGGGGCGGGGGCGCACAGAGAGAGAATATATATATATATACATATATCTATATTTATATACATATGTGTGTATATATACGGAGGACCAAACAGGAAAATGTACACTGAAATGAAAGTAATGCACAGACCAGCAAGGAGTCAAACTGGGGGCATCAAACGCAAGCATTGAGGTGTTGGGTGCCATTCCAGCAGCACCATGAGCAGTTTGGCGGTGGTACGAAGCTGAGCGCAGATTATTGCAGGGATTGCACTCTCTCATCGTGAGCTATATGGGGACTGTCCTAACGTCCTACAGGTCCCCGTGCAGCGCAAATGGACCATTGGGAATTTCCCTCCATTACAGGGAGGTCCTAGCCAAAAACGGCGTTGTGGCCATTTGGGGGACAGCTGTTTTGAACAGCTACTAGCTACCATGTAGCAGGCGTATGCAGAAGGGCTTTGGGATTAAAGGTAGAACAGGTCCCTTCACCGGACTTTTTCGCGGCGACCCCTCTGCTGATGACCCAAGAAATTCGTCAGGACCTGGGCCAGCGAGGTAACGAGGTGTAGCTACCTGAAAAACGGCAGGCCTGTCAGAGAAGTCAGAGAAACTCTATGGCAGTTAGTGGCTTTTCTTTCATAGTTGTAAGACTGAAGATGTAAGCAGGAATGGACACTCCTGACAAGGGCATGATGCCACTGCAGCTAGGACACTTCCATCGCTTGAAGAACATCGCAATCCTGGGGCCGATCGTCCTCTCAAGCTGAGCCGCCATCATCTACGTAGCCTGGTATTAGGAAAATATGTGCGCGGCTTTGAGCACAAACATGGTGCAAGGCCTGGAGCTCCGTGAAGCCTCGGAAAGAGCAGCGGTTCTGCAAAGTTACACGCTGTGGATACATAGTTGCACCTGCAGCCATGGTGTTGCTTTTCTCCGATGTCCATCCTCAAGGAGAGGGAAGGGCGCCGGAATGAATCAAAGCGGCCGTTGAACAGCGTCCAGAACTGCTTGGACAGTCGCTGCCGGCATGCAAAGTCGAGCGCCAAACTCGTATGCTCCTGAGAAATAAGCGTGCTCCTGCGAATGCCATTTTGTCCAGCATGTTTCTAAACCCTAAAACTTAAACCCTAAATCTTAACTTGATAAGCACAAACTAAGGCTGCCCTGAGAATGTTACATGTTGGCCTGTCATATTTTTCACTGGATATTGCTTTTTTGGTGGGACAGATTTATGGCAGTTTCAGCTAAAAGGTTCTGCCGTATCGACTGTGCATGGGATGTACTCGAGGTTCAAGGTAAATAAAACCGAAGTTATAACTGCATGTTACTTATCACACTTTTATACATATATGTCATAAAATCACATATCATGACCATATTAGGGGACTTATGGGGCTTCGAACTGAGTCATAAGTACAGCTATAATCGGGTTATAAGTACCATGAACCTTCAAGTAGGCGTAGGTTGCGGAGACTGGCGCGTGAGATTTTGGTTCGGACATTCAGCGACTGCGCAGATATGGGGGCTTCCACCAATCCAGCTGTCTCTTTAAAGGGGGTTTATCGGCGGTATATGGGGATCTACAGGGTCCAGCGGCGACACTACGCCCAGTAATGGATAAACACATGGACGATAGAATTACTACCCTCCCGGAAACTAACATGGAAACCCAAAAAAGGCCTTATAAAGACTACAGTCCTTTTGAAGGGGGGCTATATGGGTTTCCATGTTAGTTTGGGGGAGTGTAATAATGGAAGCTGGGTTCATGCAGCGGCTTAGGGATTAGGGTTTAGGGTTTAGGGGTTTAGGGGTTTAGGGCTTAGGGTTTAGGGTTTAGGGTTTAGGGGTTCCGGGTTTAGGGCTTAGGGTTTAGGGTTTAGGTTTACGGGTTTAGGGCTATGGGTTTATAGGGTTTAGGGTTTAGGATTTCCAAAAATTGAGAGTCCTTTGTGTGTGTCTCTATGACAAGAATTATAGTCTTTCGAGGGGTATGTTAGGGGATGCCTATTTTTGGAAACAGAAGTATCTGACCTAGTTCGCGCACGCAAAGAGTAGTTGCCTATATAATCCCTTATTACCCCGCCTATAAGGAGTTTAGATTATGGCTCCATGTTCCTGGCCCCCGGTTCCCAGAAGAGGCGAATTATCAGGGCGTGTCTAACTGACCAGGCAAGCCCACTTGAAGAGTTTGCAAGGTTTAGCTTCTAGAGAGAAGCCATACTAGGGTTGAGGGTTTAGGGTTCCATTCCATACTAACAAGCAATTAGGGTTCAGGGTTTCAAGTGATCTGTCAGGCTGGAGACTATCTGCAAGCCCGGTCGCAAGGAGGCTTGGTCTCCGCGGTATAGCGGCCCATCTTTGATATGCATTTGTACATGTTACGGATGCCTTTCCGGGGTCCCGTTATTAAGGTCAGGGTTTAGGGCATATACACCTTAAACTCGTAACCCAGAATTCGTAGCGTTTAAGGTCTGAACCTTCAACCCTAGACCCGAATTTGGTTAACGGCTTCTGGCTTAGACCTTAAACCATTACTCGTTGCAGGGTTTAGGGCTCTTATCTTGAGTACAGTAAGTCAGGCTTGGGGTTTAGAGGTTGTGAGTTTGATGTGCCCAGAAGGGGGTGTCGCTCCTTGTTCTCTCTTATGACTACTCAGACCCCCAGAAGGATCTAGGAATTAGATGCCCTAGAACCATTGGGGGAATTATATACGGATTATATAGGGGTTATAATGGGTCTATATAGGGGATCCAATGTTTAGATCCTCCCACGGGTCTGGGTACTCTAACGGATAGCACTGGGGCTTCGTAATCTTCCTTTCCTGCGGTTTATTGGTAAACCTGTCCCCGTGCTCGGTCTGAACTTGGAAACACATTTTCCAAGGTTCTAAGTAGGGAGCCTCTCAAACTGGGGATAGTTGTGGGGATTGTAAGGCGACTTCGGGGCTGACCCTAAACCCTAAATTGCTTAATAGGAATCAAATTTAAGGACCACATACGGTTTCCTTTAGAGAAGATCAGAAATCTTCAGGCCCAGGACGCAAAGTCCTTCATGCACCGCACAGTCGCCAGAGGACCTAGGTTAACAGCTTCCTATTCCCGACTATTGCTGCCATTATCTCTGTCAGTAGTCCTGATTTTATGACGTGCGCAGGCGGTCTACGTGACTTTTTGACTTCGGCGCTAAGCTCTTCCCAGCTTTCAGCCCGAGTAGGTCGCCCTTGTTCTCACAAGGACATCTTCAGAATCGCAGCGGCTCAGCAAATATTTTGTTCCGCAACCTTCAAGTGCCATTCGAAAGGCGCGGCACAGACAGAATGGTAACCACAATGGCGAGTGGTGAGCGCCTAAACGATCTGAGACTTAGGGCTCTAGGCTTTGGTTACTCTAGAGGATGGCTGCTAATAAAGTGGCCCGTCCCTGTTCTAATGTAGACCGCACCAGGCCTCTACTTTGAAAGATGCCTGTCCCTGAAGTACAGTTCCAGTGGGAGTTCTCCTGATAAAGTCCTTCAGAAGGATCCTCTTAGTCGTTTTCCAGCTTCCATGTCACGTCCGTTTTTTTTTGGTACTTGGGTCTCCAATATCCCTAAACCCTACATCCTTAACCCTTATCCCTAAGCCCTACATCCTAAACCCCCATCCCTAAACCCTGCATCCTAAACCCTCACCCTTAGATCTTAAGCCTAAACCCTAAATCCTAAACCCTGAACCTTGGATTCCTGTATTATGTTTGCCGGCAAGGCTTGGATGATGTGGGATGGCCAGATGAAAGGGCATCTCGGCAAACCTCTTGGACCCTTAAGCTTTGCAGAAGGATCCAATTGGCCAACTACCCCTGGAATAAGATAGATAGATTGGTATATATCTCGGTATTTCGCTTACTTGGTCAAAAATACCTGATATGATGCCAGGATCTTCAATGGGATTTGAGGTTTACTGCTTCATTTAGCCGTATTGGGCTCTGAGGATGATTGCGGTGTAGGGTTGGGGGTTTAGGGTTTAAGGTTGGGGTTTAGGGTTTAGGGGATTGAACCTCTTGCCTGCTAGAATACATTGGGAATTTTTAGACGTTAGGGGTCCTTTTTGAAAGGTGCTCTGTACTGGGCTTCCCCGATTCATGAAAACGCCATACATTGGGTAAGGACTGGAATGCAAGGCCTGTAAGAGCATGTGAGTAGCGGATGGAGAGAACGTCCTGACGTCTTGCCCAACTGAGTCATGAATCTGAAGCAAGAGTGCATGTGCTGTAGGCTTTCTGAACGTTGTCCTACAAAATCTTTGCTCAATGATGCCATTTGACCCTCAACCTCTA
This sequence comes from Symbiodinium pilosum, assembly GCA_905231905.1. Lineage (NCBI taxonomy): Eukaryota > Dinophyceae > Suessiales > Symbiodiniaceae > Symbiodinium > Symbiodinium pilosum. Next base: position 62,484 of record CAJNIZ010031780.1, on the reverse strand, counting down.
AACCCTAAACCCTATATAACCCCGGTATAGTAGTTTCCATTTTCTTTTCCATTATCTCTGTATAACCCCAAGATAACCCCTACATACTCTTTGCCATGCCTGGAAGCAGCTTATCAATCTCAGACAATCAGGTATTTTGATTACCAACGCTCAGGGTGTAGGGTCTAGGGTCATCTCACGCAGAGCCCTGGGTTTGTCTGGATTGGGAGCACCCAATGGATGGTACCCTATGCCACTGGTGGATGATTTCTGTGAAGCCTTCAGGTGAATCTACCTTCTAGACTCCCAGGGTAGTAGTATAAGATCCTTTAGTAGCATTTGTCTTTCTCATCTGTGTGTGTATATACTTTTTTGTATATGTACATATGACCGGGGGTAGGGTTTGATGGTAGGGTAGGGGGTTGTTATGATCGCCTTAAACCCTACCCGGAATCCCGAATCCCTAAATCGCGTTAAAGCCTCAAACCCTGAACCCTACCCTAAACCTAAATCCTAAACAGCCATAAACCGCCGAGAAAGCTTCGTAAAGAAGGCTACCTGTCTTGGTGCAGCCGGTCACTCTTCTGGCCTACTCCTCAGATTCATTCCATGTAGGGTGTAGGGGTTTAGGCTTTAGGGTTAGGGATTTGCGCGGATATAGAGGGGATGTAAGGATATACAACAACAGAGAAATGGGGGGATGTAAGGATATGCAAGGGTAAGGGTTCCCGCTTTTGAGTCTCGAGGACATTTGGGGTTTCACCAAGGGTCTATGGTGGGGTGATAATTGATGGCTGTTTGATAGTCCCCAAACCCTAATCTTCAGAAGCTCCCAGATTGAGGCTCCTCAAGGTAGGCCCTACTACAAGGTTGTGGCAAAGCTCGACGAAGGCATCACCTTGCCTTTCCTAATAGATTCCTTGCATTCCTGCTAGCATTCCATGTAGCTTCTGCTGTGACTGGGACTAATCTTGGACCTAACTCTAGACGGGTGCAGCAGGCAGTTGTTCAGATGGTCGCATTGGCTGTGCGTAGGAATTGTTTTATTGGAGCTTTGCCCTTGAGCTTGTCGAAAACAGAACGTTTGCCTCCCTCCCCCTCTCTCCCCCTCTTCATCTACTTCCTTTCCCTCCCTGCCCTCTCCGTCTATTTCTCTCTCTCTCTCTCTCTCTCTCTCACTCTTTTGCCCCCGCTCGCACCCGCCACCCACACTTAACCGGCATACTTTTGCTGCATCTCTCCCCAGTTGCTTTGTGTTTGGCGCATTATGTTGTTATGAACTGCTTTCAAATGGCCCCACTCAAGCTCGATGACAACTAGTGGGTATGGGGTTCATAGGCTGAGTATTCGAGATCATGGTCTCTTATTTGCATATCCTTTGCAAGAGCACGGCCTAGTTTCAGGGCACTCTCTTCTAACCCAAAGCCCCAGCCCTAAACCCACTCCAGGGTTGGGTTGTACTGCTGCCGGTTTCCTGTGCCAGGATCGTCTTCTGGCTTATCGGCATAGCGCCAGGGCCCTGATCAAAGCTTACGGGCTTCTCCGTTCATACTGATATTAAGCATCTCCCCGAACCCTTCGGGCATTCGCCATACAATACTCGACATATGAATCATTGGGGGACATATCTAAGATTAGGCGTGAAGGGGGGTGTTTGGTTTTAGTGTGGAGGGATTAGTAGGGAATAGAGGAATGGATCCCTATAGTATAGTAGCCCCGTAAAATCCCAAGAAGACAATGCTTCCATGTTCTCTTCCATTCTCTAAGCCCTCTAAACCCTATGGGTATGTGATAGCCCCAGCATGCCCAAGCCATAAGCCTCGGGAAGCCGCATCCTCAGTAAAGCGCAAGCATGCAAGCAACATGTGCTGCGCAGGCAGCGGGCTGTTTGCTTTACGGTCTTCAGGCAAAGGACTCGCAGGGAAGAGCCCAGGGTACGACGAAGTCACGTCTTATAGTTCTGCGCAGGTAGCCGCATCCTACAAGCCCGGGTAAATACAGTTAGCATTCCCAGGGCTCCCAGTGCCTAAGTAGTAGGCTACCGGCCTATGTAACTGTAGGGCTTATAGAACCCAGAACCCATCATATATTCAGGTCACTGGAGGCCGAGGGGTTCTTATGACTTTTAACTCAAGTGCTTCGTAAGATGCCTTTTGTGGCCAAGGACGTTGAACTGCCACGCGAGGCCGTCTGCTGGACCGTTTCAGAGGCCGTCTTGCAAGAGTCTAAGGGGAGTTGTGACCCTTTAGTGGTTTGGGTTGTTAGTAGGGAATGAAAGAACAGAAAATGAGCCCGATCACGTTACTGACAAATCGTAAGGCCAAACCACCATCATTCCCGGGTGCCTTTGTAAGAAGAAACAGATCTAGCCGGCATGTACATGCATACGCCGTGAACCCGAAAAACCCTAAACCCGCATACCTGCTGCCTTGATCCTAAACCCGGGGCCTAGTAGGATCTTGTACGTGTGGGTGCGGTCACCAAGCTTTACATGAAGTCTGCGTGATTTTTGGGGTCTTGTGAGGTATGCTTGCATTGATATTTAGAGTATGGGACTTGGGGGGTGTAGTGCTCTAAGCCCTAAACCCTACACTGGTGGTTTCCACTTTCTTCTCCATTATACCCACATATGTATACATAGATATATATATATATACATATCCCTATCTAACCCCCTCAAGCCCCAGGATTTATGGACCACCGCATGAAACGAAGGGTTTAAGGTTAGCTGAAGCGTAGCCGTGCTAAACCACAATTAGGGTTTGGGCTTTCGGGGCGAATGACTCATTGACTGAACTGAACAATGTCCACAAGGCGCTGAATTATGCCTTATGGGGTTATATAGGGTTTTTTTTAGGGATAACGGCAAAGAAAATGGAAACTACTACATTATAGTAGTAGATATATGGGATTATGTCATGCGACTTGTGGGAACACATTACGCGCAGACAGTTCCCAACGCCTTCCCCCTGAGAACCATGCATTCCATATTACTATCCCTGCCATACTACGCCCCTAGGTCCCTAGGTTCCTCTCAACTATGCAAACATAATTGGGCTCAGTCTTCTTGAAGAACTAGTTAAGGAGGAGCCGGGGGTGCTAATGTTTTTTGAGGGGAGTAAGGGAGCCCGCCACTAAGAATGACTATCCCAAATCCCCGATACTCAATCGAGCATCAGTATAGAATGCATGCAAAATTAAATCCTAAACCCTATACCCTCAACTCCTACACCCTAAACCTATGAAGATGGCAGGAGGTGATAACTAGACTCCAGTCTTGCCTTGCAGGTGGACGTCTTTCTGGGCCGCTTGGGTTGCATCCAGTCAGCGTGTGTTACACGTCTTGGCTGGGACAGTCTCTTTAGGGTTCAGGGGTTAAGGGTTAAGGGCTGAGTTAAGGTGGTGGTCTCTTTAGGGTTCAGGGATTTAGGGCTTTGCGGGTTTGAGGGTCTAGGGTTTAGGGTTCTGTTGTGCAAGCCTTGCGTCAATCCCCCAGTAATGGGTACCACAACGGATCATTGTAGCTATATTCAGGCCCTACTAGCTCCACATTCGGGAGCTATTACCATAGGGGGGAGTGACGAGTGACTTAATGTAAACCCTAGATCCGTAAACCGCGGGGGGTTAAAAGGATCCTTATTATAATGGGAGATGGGAAACACAAGAGGTTTCACAGGGAACAGATAAGGAGACTATGGAAGTCATGGAGTTTCGCAGCATGTCCTGAAAATATCCTTTATTCTGTTGCTTATACCAGGTTCCGCAATAACGCTACCCCTAAACCTTCCTTTTGGGGGCGATTCGCATAATAAGGGTTATAGTATTTTGGGTCTATATTGGGGTCCCCCCAATTTTGAGAAATATTAGTGCGTTTGTAACTTATGACCCCTAAAATATACGTCCTAAACCCTGAACCCTACACGCATGGGATGAACGGTGATGCCTGAAAGTCTGGCAAAATGAGCTACAGCATTCCCGAGCAGCATGCTGGGTACAAAAAGGGCCGTCGGTTTTTTTTTAAAAACGTTCTATCTCCTAAATGGACCTTTACAACTTACAACCCCTAAACTCAAGTTTTCCTCTGGCTTACAAAACTCAGCAGCTGGGTATCGAGGGATGCGTTGATCAGCCCAAAGCCTGGCACCACCCTAAGTGAAGTCAAGCTACCTGCGTCTAAGCTTCATAGAATCCTTAAAAAATGTTTCTGATATTAATATTATGGCTTTATAGGGGTTATATGGGGATTATGTAGTAATTATAGCAAGATTCGTTTAGAAAATCATACAACCCCTATAAACCGATAAGATTTCGACTTCTTATAGGGACCCCAAACCTATTCCACACCCTAAACTCCCCCAAACTAACATGGAAACCCATATAGTCCCCTTTTAGAAGGACTGTAGTCTTTATAGGGCCCTTTTTTGGTTTCCATGTTAGTTTCCGGGAGTGTAAACCCTAAACTTCGAGGAAGTCTAGGCTTCATCCGCCCTGGCCGGGAATCTGCGCTGATGCGAAGCACAAAGAGGCCCCCCCACTTTAGGAGTATAGTCCCCCTTGAATAGATAGAATATGGGATATTTGGGGATCTTATTACAATATGCCCAAAAGCCATATTCTATCTACTTGGGTTTAGGGCTAAGGGTTGAGGGTTTAGGGTGTGTCTCTTTGACGCCTGGGTTCTTGAGTTAGCTATATCTTCGGAGTTCTTCAAGAGGAATGAAGCATGTAGCCTTGCATCTATCCAACAAACTTGGCCGTTGAAATGTTTGACGGTTCGTCCTCCTGGCTGCAAGTCAAATGCCAAATGCTCCGTCTAAAGGATTTTGAGGCTATGGGCATAGCCTTCAGGTGCGGGCAGAGTGATTTAAAGGTTCTCTAGTAAGCACCCTCAGATAAGTATTAGAACAATCGAGGACACGCAAATCAGTTATGGATTATGACCCCGCGGCGGACCGGTCTAGCAAAAAGGCAGCCTAGGCGTAATCTTTTGTAATATCCCTCTTTATTTGGTTGCTTCTGTTCTTTTTTGGCCGTACAGTACCCTCATGGTTTCCAAATCTTCAAACTTCCACGCTGTCATGCAACCACCCTACTTTTTCCTGCCCTGCAGCTCAGAACAGTGCCTAAAGCCGGTAAGTAGGCCAGGCACCCGAGGAGAAGGAGCCCGGTACCCCTTGATTGAGGAATCTGTCCTGAGTGATAGCATGTTCCTAGTATGTTTTAAGGCATATTCCGCAATACGGGGTATTGGGCTCTCTGTTTACTTTGCAAGAACCAGGCTTGTTTGGGCAACAGGGACGGACCCTGATGCAAAATTCTTGTTAACGGCAGTCCTTGAGAATCCTGAACCCTTCAATCCCTCAAGCTACACAGTCCATACTCTACCGCACGGAGCCCGAATTGAAGAGGGCAGTCGTCTTTTCATGAATCCAGTTTTGCGATTCCCCTTAACCCTAAACCCTTAAACGTGTTAGGTTCGGGGAGGTACGACCACGACTTGAGAAGTTTGGTGCAGTTTTCAACCTTACTTCTCTTCACAACTTAGCGGGGGTTAGTAGGGAATAAGCAAATATATTATATGAGGGTGATATAGGATAATCTAGGATCATATTCCTTTATTCCTTACTAACCACCAGTAAGACAAGCTCCTTCCTTCTTCTTTTACAGTAGTGCCTCTGCAGAAGACTTACGTAAATCTGCCAGTAAATTCGCGAGTCCAACAGGCACCTTTCGACACATTAGTTTCTACATCTTATAGACTGCGGACAGCCTTTGAGACTGGTACGAGTCTTCCGAGACAGGCTCTTCTTGTTGGGCGCGCGGAGTTTTCTTGCTTACCTTCTGACTTTCAAGAAGCCATGGCAACACACATCCCCAACGGCGTTTGGAATATTCACGTGTCTAATCGCTTCCCTCTAATAATGACCTTTCCTTTTCGCAAATACATACTCCTTCCGGAGAATCCCCCAATATTCAGGCTTCTAACCTAGGAAGCGGGATGTGTTTTCAACATCTACGAGGCTCGTTCGCTCCGTCCGGGGGGGCTATAAGCCCTTGGAGTTCCGTCGGGCGCACAGGTTTTAGGGTCTAGGGATGTCCACTGCTGCACGTTGATAGCGAAACTTTCACAAAACACCCATATAGGAAGGTGTTTGAGCACAAAGTACGCATTGTCTACGTGCATGGGCGTTAGGGGCTGGGGTTGAGATTTGTGTAGCAATCGTGTAGGCTTGCTTGATTTTCAAGGCAGGGCATGAAGCCCCAAGCTTGAGTTCCCTTGGCGTGCCACTTTGACTAGAATAGTTGTTGGAATACTGTACCCCAGTTATGCAAGGAGTTCACGGGAAAAATCTCTACAGAGAGGAACCTAAGCTGGAGGAAATTGGGATCCGCACAAATCTGTAGAGTTGGCATGACATGGAGGTCCAAAGTTAGTTCCATCCCTCCCTCAAGAACAAAACTCAACCACCCACCTAAAAGTACATGTCCCTTATGTCTATGGTGCTTCTACATTCTGGGGGGGGGGGAGCATCATTCATAATTGGGGGACTTGGAGTTCGTGTTATCGGTGGTTTGGTGACGACCTCGTACTCGATCCATGAGAGGAAGAACATTCTTGCATGGCTAAGCACTGGACTGAGCATACATCTCTTGCGGCATGCTTCCTTGAGTTTTTCAAGACTTTAGCTGAGCACTGAACCGTGGCTGTCGGTGTAAGGCCCAGCGTTGTATACTTCACAAGAATCAGGAAGGTGCTCCCTAAATGAGCTTCTTATAGCTATTGCGTTGAGCCTTACCTTTTTGAGGCTCTCTTCTGCCAGGCCGAATGCATAATGGATTTCTCATGGCAAAAGATAGAAAGAAGGATTGAATGATATTGAGGGGTTAGGGTTCTGGGATGGAACGTCCCTGAGCCTGCACCATAAAGGTGTTTTAGAATTTGAGGGGCGTAGGTGATTGGAGCATTTTTTTCTGGAGAGTGCCCACATGGGACTTGCATCAGCTCACTGATATGCTACCCAACTAAGAGGCTATCGCCCACATCATAGATTAAGATTGCATGCTAATTTCGCCTGTAAGGACCCCTAACTCCCGGAACCCTTACATGCTTTATCCACTAAAACCCTAACCCCTAAACTCCCCAATCCTAAGCTCCAGAACCCTAAACTCTAAACCCTACACCCGACCCTACACCCCAAACTCTCCTAACCCTGCACACGCAGAACTCATCCCGTAGACCCGGAACCACCAAAACAACACGCTGAGGTGTAGACCATGAAGGCAAGGAGAGTGGCGTGTTTTCGGGCAGTGACGTCTCCCAAGGCTGGCCCTGACAAGGTTTGGGGATACATTATGGGGTTTAGGGTTTAGGATTCAGGGTTAAGGGCTAAGATCTAGGGTTTAGGGCTTAGGCTTCTAGTTTCATATACAGAAGAGAATAAAAGGACATATCGAGAGACATTTAGGTTTCGACAGCTTCGGATTTGAGATGTTTTGGGCGGGGTAGGAAAGCACTCAAGTTATGACCAGGTTATAACCCACATCCCCTTAAAGGACCACCATATATAGATAACACACGTTTTGCGTATGCCTAGGTTTAGGGTGCTGGGGCCTGTGGCTAGGGCTTAAAACATGAAACAGCTCTGCGGGAAAGGGGCTCACAGGCTTCCCAATACCGGGACTCACAAGGGCTATTTGAATACGAGAGGAGGGAACAGCAACGTTGGACTTTGAGAGTGTGTAGCTGGCTGTGAACCGTAGCGGCTGGGAGCTTTCAGTTCATAAGCATTTCATTTGGGATGTTACAGTCCCTAGATGCTAATCAGTGCATTCGCATGGCTGACGCAAATCCGTCAATACTGTTAATATTAATGATAGTACTGTTTCCCCAATATAGAGTAAGAGTACATCCTCCTTTTTGGTGCAGTCTTTACAAGAAGAATGCATTGTTTGTTGATTTAACCGCAAAGCACCTATCAGTTGAGCGCTTCTTGGCATACGGTCTCACATTACAGTACCAAGGCCGCAGATGTATGTGGTTCACAAAGAGCTCTAGTTCTGACGCGTGCTGCCCAGCTGGATGCCGGCTAGCATTATCCGTACGGCCTCAACTTGCAAGATCATGGAGTGTGTCGTTGGGCTTCTAGTTGCTTGGAGGCTCCAATGCATGCCATCAATTGGAGAGAGGGTTGTTTGGGCCGCTCGACACAAAGAGCTCGTCAAAAACTCTCTTCAGGAAAACGTCCTCGCAACTTTCTACTCTCTCGCTACTTGAGAACTGGATGGAGTGTATGAGTCAGTAGAACAGAGATTTTTTTGGTAGGAGATTTCGGCTTGTAACGGACCTCCCAGACGCTTCTTCCAGCGTGTGATCGTCCGTAAACCTCATAACCCAGGCCCAACCTGAATCTTACGCGCTATTACCTCGAGTAGACGCTTAAGCTTCCACTGGCTACCCAGGGGGCCCAATCACCCGTAATGAAGGAATACTGCTTCATTGCTGGAATCTTATCAGGGATCCTAGCTTCATTTCAGGTATGTATTCCTTAGTGAAGGTATGTTAGGCTCTCTGGGAACCCACCAAAACCCTAGTCCTGAACTCTAATTCATATAGAAGCTTCCATTTTCTTTTCCAGTCCCCCCCCGTGAACAGTCGCCAGGTGACTTAGTCGAAGTCTGCCCCCTGCACGAGGTGGGGTGGGTTACCGGTTGAGAAAGTGGTTTAGGGCTTGGGTTTAGGATTTAGGTCTTTGTATTGGCAAAGTGGGTCTCTGCAATCATATATCCCCTTGGGAGGCTAAACCATAGCCGCGGGTTTGCACACGGTGTTTATGGGGATGTATGTGCAACGGTTTAGCTGCCATAAGGCAACATGCAGCCTCTTATGTAGGCGCCTTGGAAGCACCGTAGTCTACAAGGGTGTCCTTTGCAGTTTTCATATCGGTCTGGGGAGTTAGGTCTACGAGGTTTACAGTCTGGGGCGAACTGTTGGCTGAGCAGGTGAATCCGGAACACATTTGTGGAATCATGCCACCTTTCACTTTGAAAGTCTAAACTAACCAGTTGTGCGCAATAGTCTGCGTGTAGCTCTCAAAGCTCAAGGTCCTTCTACATACCTTACAACATGGAGATAGCTGACACGATGCATGTATGTATATATCCCCCCTGAGTTCCTAAACCCTTTGGCTTCCTTTCCTCTTCCACTATGGACGGCCTCAATCCTAAATCCTAAACGCCAAGCCCCGTTGCACTTGGCAGATACCAGCGAAGCTCTGGGCTACCAGCCAAGTCCTGCAGCGCATCTGCGTACGCCGAGCTTTTAGGGTTTGCGCTAGGTTGTTCCCCCCACCCACTGATCCTGACGACCAGGGATAACGGGGTGATTTTAGGGGGGTCCCGATATATTCCTAGCATACCACTATGAGTGGGTGAGGGCCTAACCCAAGGTTTACTCATGGATTTGAGGGGGTCTAAGAGTTTAGAGCTGCAGGCCGTGTACGGATTTTAGGGGCTTCAGCGGTTTTAGCGGATTAGGGGCTTCAGGGCTTTCTTGTGGTTTGGATGTTCACGTGTTTCAGGGGTTGGGGTTTTAGGGGTGTAGGGTAATTTCAGTGGTTAAAAGGTTAAGGGCTTTTCGGTAGTGAGCCAATAATCTAAACTCCTTAAAGCCGGTATATAGTGGATTATGCAGGGGACCTGCTATGACGGGTATTAAGGGAGATACTTAAAGCCTCTGATCTATGGCTGGGGTGAATACGACTTTGGACCCTGGGCTTGGGATAAGGGATCTATCGGCAAGGGATTTCAAGTCTAGAGTCCCGCTCAATAGAAAGAATATGGAGCTGCCTGACACCATAATAAGATCCTCAACTATATAAGCTCATGGGCATACCGTTGTCTTGATACGCCAACTGAGCTTCCACCAGACTCTACACTTCGAACCCTGCTTTTCTATGGAAAGCGGTCTGGCCCGGATTTGTGGTTTGCCAGAATTAGGGGTATCTCTTGGGGGCCCTATGATAGGGATATAGTATATTGGAGTCCGTATTTGAGTCCCCTTTGCCTAAACAATATAAACTCTACAGGTTTCTTCAGGCTTGAAGTCAGTCTTCTTTCACAATCATGAAGCTGAAAAACAAGTCTTCTTGAAAAACCTAAACTACCTAACCCTAATCCAAGTCTTCCCCTTCTGGCCCTTCCAATCAGACGGCTGATTGGTCAGCAAGGGGGGGACCGGCTGGGACTTGTCAGGGTCTATAGTCCCCCTTGAGTAGATAGAATGTGGTGCATAAACCCTCAACCGTGAACCCGTAGGGGTATCTGAAAATGCTTGTGGGGAATCCGTGTTCTATCTATGTATGGGGGGGACTATAGGTTTGAGGCTTAGAGGGCTTTTGTTTGTTGAATGGTGTATATTTCAGGGTGTAGGGCCTCGCGATGTTTCGGGCCTTGGTTCATGATCAAGAGAAGGGGCTCCCACACGCTTATCTCAAAGATGTGGATCTCTTTGAACCCTAGGCCTGAACTACCCAGACTTAGGACTAAGGTTTTAGGCGGTTTAAGGGTTTAGGGGTTTAGGGGTCTAGGGTTTGGGGTCTATAGGGCCAGAGATGAGATGGCATGCAAAATTCTAGCAGAATCCTTACCTGCCCGTATCCGCCGAATGCCAGATACCCATGAAGTCGGATAAGCAGCGCTACGCCATCGTCCTGGGTTTTGGAAAGGTGCAGCCACCGCCAGCGCGCAACCCTGCACCAGGGGATGAGGTTTTGGGGGGTTTAGGGTTCAGGCTTTAGGGGGTTTAGGGGTTTGGGGTTTAGGTGTTTAAGGTTAAGGCTTGAAGGTCCCCTTGGAGGTTCATAGGCAGTTAAATTTCAGAGCATTACACCCTGGACCTTACATAACTACAGGCGTGGGTGAGTTCCTGCAGTAGCAACTACATGTTTCTGTGTACTTGGTACCGGCCTACAAACCTCTAACTAGGCTTTTCGGGTTTGACTAATCACTCCCTAGCGGTAGCCCAAGGTACCCGCTTTCAAGTGCATTTCGTTTAGTATACGCTTCATGTTGTCACCGTTCCCCATCCTGCCTAATATCAAGGCTGCACCCCAGCAAGTCGGCTTTAATTGAAATGACACCTGCAGAATAATCTCGCACCTCACTGATAAATTTGCTTGACCTCAGCCATTAAGCTTTAGCCCGGAGCCGCAGACCCCAAGACAGCTCGCCAAGCCGTCGAGCTGTAAATCCACGATCCGAGACTACTTGGCTAGTTTGAGGTTCATGGGTAGTTACACGTGGGCAGATGAGAACTTCCAATTTGTTATGATGGCTTACATCTATAGTTATTCTGCTTATGCCCCGACTTATGACAGTGAATGACGCTCCAAGTAGCAAACGCCAACGAGACAGCGGAAGCTCACAAATGCTAGACACCATAAACCCCATGAAAACAACAGACTCTATGAGTTTAGGGTTCCGGCTAATCATCATATAGGGAGAAGCCCGAAACCATAAACCCTAAACCCTAAACCTAAAGGCCTCTACTCCAGACCCAAATTAAGACTGCTGACAGTGACCTTTGACGCGCCGCTACCTGAGAGAAAGATCAGGAGCACCGTACCTGTATAAGCCAGTGAAAGCAATGCTGTACAAGTTTGTATAGGGATAGCGCAAACACAACATGAACAAGACTCTTTAGAGCCTAGGCTTCAGGATTTCACCCTCCCGGACTGCTAAACGGAGATATTTCATCCTCGTGGGATTCCTTATGTCAGTACGGAAGAGCACTTTTCCAAGCACCTAGTCTGGCGGTCCACCGTGGTGACCGCATTTGGAAACCTGACCGATCATGAAGCGTTTGGCTCAAAGTAAGTCACACAAGCAGCGGTTTATACTGTGAACTCCAGGGAAAATACGTTGCATGTTTGAGTGTATAGGTTCTGACATGGGCGGGTCAGGAAATTTGTTTCCTTGCATTGTGGTGCAATGCCGACTCCTGAATAATCTTCATAAAGCCAGATTCTGTTAACCACGCCCCAAAACAATCCAAAACCCAATCAACTTGGCTGTTCTATCAATTGGATGGTCCCTTCAACTCACGACCTTGGTCAACACACTTAGCGAGTCAGACCAAACCAGCATGTTCCTTGGAAACATGTCGGGCTAAGGGTTTAGGAGGTAGAGCCAGAAGCTGCGCAATTCGCTGATCGTTGTTGAGGATGGGCACTACAATCATGAAGAAAGCCAGCCGTTCTCAATATGCCCATCTATGTAGGGGATGTACAGCATCAATCCGGCTGATGTTTCTGCGGCGTGACCAGGCCATTCTCAGACTTCCGTTGCTGCAGAATTGTTCAGGGTTCGGGGTTTAGGTTCTCATCAGCCTTGGCATTCTCACCCGTTTTGACCTTTCATCCCTTCTAGATGGTATTGTGAGCTTTCTTGGTTTGAGCAACGCTGGTATCGCATTGTGGGTTTGCTTAATCCTAGGATCATTGCATGGGCTTCACGTAAAAGGAAATTAGCAAACGAGTACGGAATTAATGTGTGTGTATATATACACGCGTGTTTATATACACATATGTTTATGTATGTATGTATGTATGTATGTATGTATATATATATATATACACGCACGTGTGTCCCCAACCCACCAGGTCTTGTACAGTCTCCCCCCTTATCGCCCCTCCCCTGAAGAGGCCCTGGACTAAGAACCCTCAACCCGCATCCGTGTTCAGCCTTCAGGGTTTAGGCGTGCGCGCCACCCTTCTCCAGCGTTGCGGGGATGGGGTATCCTAAGCCCCTGAAGTGGAGGGCTGGCAAGTACTCCCATGAAGGCTGCGCCAGCAAGCTCCAGCGAAGCAGCGCCAGCGGCTTCCCAGCGCGAGTTTCTGGCAGTAAAGGCACGAGGTAGAGTGTAGGGTTTAGGGTCATTAGAGGTTGGATCCGCAAAGGGCTCAAGGGTTTTGAAGTGAGGCATTTTTCAAACTGATGCCGCTTTAAACCCGATCATCGAGAAAAAAAACACTGCTGAGGTTTTTGGGTGCCCATTTTCAGAAACTCCGATTTGGGGGTTCAAGGAGAGACCCCAGAGAGGCAGAGCTCAGAATTGAGCAGCTCGGCAACAGAACGGGTGCTGTAGAATTTATGGTTTAGGGTTTAGGGATGTTTAGGGGTTTAGGGTTTGGG
>CAJNIZ010031780.1:24796-48906 GCA_905231905.1 Symbiodinium pilosum | reverse complement strand
TTGGGTACATGGACCCTTAGGGGGACTTTACAATCTAGGTTTGGGGTGGTCTTGAGGCCTCAAGCATGGCAGCGTTCAAGGGTTTCAAGTTTATTCGGGCTTATGTACGGGATAAAGTTCAGCGTACAGCGTGTAGTGCCCATGTCGCTGTGGTCTTCCAAGTAGCTTGCCCACTGCTTTCGGTCCCTAATGCCTCTGCATGTCCATTTGCAATATGAGTGCCTGCATGCAAGAAGCAAAAGCACATACAAAAGAACTGCGTCGATTAGGGCATTCCATGCTAACCTGAACGCCCTTACAGCAGCATCATTGCGATGCACGTGTCGGCTTCACGCAAAATAGTGCACCATTTTGGAAGTAATTTCCCATAAGAAGGATTAGCGTATATTGCGTCCCCCTACGATGGAAATTACCTAAACCTGCCAAATCTTCTGTTCACATGGGAAGGCTAGGGCTGAGGGTGTTGGGTTTAGGGATAGGGATAAAGGGTCTGGGGATTTCGGGCTTAGGGTTTAAGGGTTTTAGGGCTCAGGGTTTAGGGGTTTCTGGGTATAGGGAACTTATTGTACGAACTCTGCTGCTGTCCATTTTGGCTCGCCGGGATGCCCTGATAGACGTCGAACAGCGCGAACGGCGCGAAGGCGGGATTTGGGGTTTAGGGTTTAGTGGTTTAGGGTTTCGGGGTCTAGGGTTTAGGGTTGACAAGATGCTCCGGCCTCAGTCCGTGACTCAAAAAAAAGGTTTAGGGTTTAGGGCTGAGGGTTTTCAAGCTAACCTTCCTCTTCCGGGGTCCTTGTAGGAATGTGTTGGGGTCTGTATCAGGGACCGGAATCTTTTGCAATACTGCCTTGCTTGCAGGGTCCCGGGTGGCAAAACGCGGGCCAGGCTTTTAGGACATGGGGCTTGAGGCCCTAAACCCTGGATCCCAAACCCCCGAACCCCTAAAGTTGAGCTCCAAAGAATGTATACAATACTATTTTTGGTCATTCCCCCGTACAGTCACGGCCACCACAATGAGTAATAATGTTGAGCTGACAACGCAGAATCCCCCTCCCCCCAACAAAACGTGTTTTGCTATTTTGGTTTATGGAGGGGGGGGGTTCGTAATAATAAACCACGGGGATAGCGGTCGTACCAAGTAATACAAGTGATTAGTAGAGTGCCAAGCTCCAAAGTTTCAGCTGTGTTCTACTGAGTCTGCTCACCCACTGTACTAGCTCAACGTTAAGAGGTGATAGCCACGTAATACGAGCCGTTATAATACAGTTACGGGGAGGGGGAGTGACCCAAGTACTATCTCTTTTTTTTGTGCATGCCTCAGCCTTCAATTCCTTTTACATGCCCAGGCTTTCAAGCCCTGAGCGAAATTAAGGGTGCTTTCACTTGTTTTCCAGTAACAGGACATCAACGGGCTTGTTCTTGGATCATATGCGGTCGCTCATGGCACTCCATTCTTCGTACACCTTAGCCTGAACTCCTGAACCCGAAGCCCGAAAAACCCGACATGGGTGGTTGTCAAAATTATGGTCCTTTTTGCGTGCCCTAAATATTAGGTGTGCCGTATTATATAAGGGATCCAAAAGGGACCATAATTTTGACAACCACCCACAGAATTCCTACTTACCAAGTCCCCCTGACTGTTCAACCCAGGCGCTGCCCGCCTATGACGGTGCCAAAGCCTACAGCCGGGACCAGCTGAGCTTGGGATGAGGGTTTATACGCTGTGTATAAGGTTTACACTCCCCCAAACTAACATGGAAACCCATATAGCCCCCCGTTTAAAGGGACTGTAGTCTTTATAGTGCCCTTTTTGGGTTTCCATGTTAGTTTCCGGGAGTGTAGGGCTTAGGGTTTAAGGTGTATACCCCCTCCCCACTCCGCAAGGAAGCAGGAACCTGACATGGGGCCTCCCGTTTTAATCACCCAAAATTTTAACTCCAAAACAACACTGGTTGGGTACTGCCCCGCCCTGTCACGGCTGGATAATATTGAAAACATACTTATGTATAGCACTTAGTCTGACCCCAAATACAGACGTGTTACATGGTGCGGGCAGTACCCAAGAGACAGGGTTTCAGACTTCCGTGAATATACCAGGCATCGTGTAGTATGCTTGACATAGCCAAAACTGAGACACATATTGGCTGAGGTATCCACCTGAATACCCGAAACCCCAAACCCTATACCCTAAAGCCTGAACCCTACTCCCGAAAGTGCGAATCGTTCAGTAGAAGGGTCCGGCTGCCCCGCGAGGAGTGGGTCATCCACCGAAGCCTCCAAAGGCACTACGCAGGGGTAGTTTTGAACAGCCACGCGGCTTGGGTTCCCGTAAGTCTTACATAAACCTTATACAGCCATAGAATTCTGAATTGCATCAGGCCCCCCAAACCTACCCTAGTATGAACATTTATGGGTTTAGGGTCTGCAGCGGCAGAGTTAGTAGCAGGTAACTGTCTTTGGTCTGCGTGTGTGTCTGTCCGTCTCTATCTCTTTGTAGACATGCCAGTTTCCAACAGGTGGGTCCCTACAAGGACGATCTTACAACTTTGGGGCATTTTGCGGCGCCCCTTTTTGGCAATACCCATATTTGGTGCTTTGCGGAAGCGATGCTTATTTAATGCTATACCAACACCCAGCAAAGGATGGATACCACCAAGTTGTGCGATGTCAACGTTGTAATCCGTTTTTCGGGTTTGTGCCCTAGGTATTAGGGGCTGTACTATCGTGGGGAACAAGTACGGACCTGGAATTTGGCAAGTTACCAGTCAGCCCCTGTAACCTTCAAGAATGATAAGAACACTCGAATCACCAATAATTGTGAAGATAGCAGTAGAGAACGTTCAACCCTAAACCCTTACACCCTAAAGCCATCTACCCTAAACCCTAAAAGCCTAAACCCCTAAACTGCCCTCTCATCTCTGCAGAGGCCCTTCACTGCCTTTGCGCTCTGCGCCTGCCCCACTCACACTGCACGAGGTGCCGGCCCCGGGAAGCAATGGTACCCAGAGGGCCCAAACAGTAAACCCAAACTCTAAACCCTAATCCCCTGAACCCTCAGTTAAGACATGTACTCTAAACAATACCAGGATCCCTGATGGGCTGTGAGGCAGGTAAAGAGCCCCAGCCCCCTTGAGTAAGGAATGTACCCTAAATAGTACCAAGATCCCTGCTCGTAATTAGAGTTCCTTCCAAAAGGGATATTGGGCTCCCTGTGTACGAGGCACAAGTAAGAAATATATCCTAAATAGCCCTAGGATCCCTAATAGGATTTGAGGTACATGTAGATTCCTTCATTAAGGGGCAGTGGGCGCGATATGCAGGAAGTAAACAGGGCTCGAAGGTTCCTATATCAGGATTCTATCGGAGAGGCTTTAGAAATTCTCACCGGTGGTGGTGGTGCTTCAGCTGATACTGAACATCCTGCACGGCTTTTAGTATTTTACATCATACCTCGGGAGCTATTGCATTCTAACTGCTAATGTCATGCATGAGTTTTAGTGCTACTGATTGGGCCGTAATTATGCAGTGTGTATATAAATGAGCAAATATGTGTATACACATGTACATCTATAATATACACACACAGTATTCTCATTACACATGCTGCACATGGGGTTCTGCAAAGATGATAGGAGGCGGGAATCCGATGCACAGGTTCCTTTATTATACAGAAGACTAGAGCCTGACTACAGCTGAAAAGCCTTGCACCCTACACCTTTCCATCATGGCTCACCTTATCTTTAAGGGTTTCCCCAACCTTCCCCGTGTTTAGGGTTTAGGGTCCCTAAACCCAAATGCTAAACAACCCCTTGGGTTCCATGTTATGGCCAGATCAAGGGCCCACATTAGAAAGATATGCTTCCAGCCTTACCCTGCCCCAAAAGGGGCCATCAGGGCTACTGCCCGTTTAAACGAGACAGAGGGGCAAAGCCCCCGTTTGCTAGCGTGGTGTAAAAGACCTGACACAGCGAGGATGGTGGTGACACTCCACAGCGCAGTGTCTGGGCTGGCACTGCGCACTAGGCCGAAAGCACAAAATGAGTGACTAAATCAGTAGAGTAGGGTTAGGGATACAGGCTGGCACTGCGCACTAGGCCGAAAGCACAAAATGAGTGACTATGAGTGACTAAATCAGAAGAGTAGGGTTAGGGATACATTGGGCTGTAGATGTTTGTGCGTGGTCAGGACATGAGATTACCGAACTTTCAGGCCTCCCCGGATAAGTCAGGTGCATGTATAGCGCTCAAAAGGGGTTTGGGATGACCCGTAAATACAGCTAGCTCATCCTGGTCTGCATTACCTTCAATTCCTATTCATCTCTGGAGTGTAGGGCGCTTAGGGTTACCAGGAGAGGTTGAGTGTTTTTGTAGGCCCCCCTAAGTAGATAGGGGACTATGGAGTTGCCCAGTATCATACTAAGATTCCCATATACCCACATTCTACTCACCTGGGGATTTAGCTTGGACCTTAGACCTTTAACCCTTTAGAATTCCCTTATACTCCTATTATAGCTACCTAAGGGTTAACCCTTAGTGGGGGTACTGAGGGGGTCCTGACTGCCACGTAGTACTTAAGGGAGACTATACCCACTCAGGGTCAACATTCTACCTGCTATGGATTTACCTGACTTATCCGGGCAACAAAGACTCTGGATGCGAGGTTCAGCGTTCGGGTTAACAGCTGAGAGGCTTAGAGGCCTTCGGCCAGGAGTGGGTGGGCTATCCTTGGAATGGTTTTAACTTGGAGATAGGCATTTCTAGAACTTCAGGGTCTCAGATGTAGGGCTGAAGGTCCATTTGGGCGAGGGATGTTTCAGGGTTTACAGCATCCAGGTCATTCAGGTTTCAGGACCAGGGGTTAAGTGGGTTTAGGGTTTCTAATTGAGGGTTCAGGGCCTAATTCCTGCCCAGTGTTCCTGAATTGATGCGGTCCAAAAACCTAGTGCCCTGAAACTCAAACCCCACCCCTAAAGGCCTTGAATCCTGAAGTCAAAAGTCCCTAGTCTGGGCTTCTGGGATCCCCCCTACAAGCATTGTGGGCTTATATTCAGGGTTTCCGATGCCACATACTAGGGATTCAGGTATTCTAGGGTCGTTTTGGGGGTCCCGCAGTTAACGGAAACTACCATATTGGGGATGCATACTTCTACCTGCAAAGCTTATATCCCTAAACCCGTAAGCCCTAAACCCAGCCAAAGTCCAAGCAAAGGCTCCTCACGGAGCCGCGCGAAAGCCGCTTCGCTCTCGCCAAAGGGGCTGACCGCCGGGGTCCCTGCTGCGAGGGCTGAACCCTAAACCCTAAACCCTCAACAGTCGAGAAGACGGTTGGGCCACAGTTCTGATGATGTACCTTCTGCTGTGTAGGGCTCATTTGCTCGGACCTCAGAGATAGCGCGGAGTAAAACCCTAAACCCTAACCACACTTGAGGTTTCAAGGTCTGGCTTCGAGCATGGAGTTCAAAACATGAGATCCTCACAGGGAATGCATGTGGACCCGGGGGTTTTAATTATATGAGCTACAGTCTAAACTCCTTAAGTGGGTTATATAGGGGACTACTGTAGGGGATACCCAGGGGGATACTAGGAGTTTAGACTGGAGTTCATCTGCAGGCCCCAAACCCCAGACTTGCTGGTTCGTAGTAGGGAGTAGGGAAACCGATCATATGGCAATTGTATAGGGTCTAGATTGATTCTTACTAGGGAGTAGGGAATCGATCTTGTAGGAATTATGTAGGGATTGTATTATATTCCTGTATTCTGTACTAAGAAGTAGTAAGTAAACCCCAGGATCATGTAGGGAATCTGCTGGGACTTTTTGAGTCGGCCTCGGCTGGGGGAATGTTCTCCCCCGCATATTACCTCATCTGGGTTGCTGTCACAGGGAACTTACATTAGGTTACCATAGTAGGAAACCCTAATACCTACTATACGCCCAGAGTATGGTTACTTAATTTGAGTTCCTGAACAGCAAACCAGTCATAGCAAGCTTCAAGACGGACGAATATCAGTACACCTAGTATGTACCTTGTCCGTCCATTGAGCAGACGTATTTCCAGTACGAAGCTTTTACTGCTACACACCCCTCAAGTCCAAACTAAGACCCGAAAGCTGCAAAAGTACCTACCCACCCAATCGTTTGAACACGCGAATTCCTGGAAGCACTCCGTATATGAGGGGAGCCTCTGCCATCTCTTTGTTATCCCCATCTGTCCTATGTACAGCCCCCCCCCCCCCCCAGTTTCCCGCAAGGTAAACAGCGCGGCATCACTTGGTGGCTATGCGGAACTTACCGCCCATGCCTCAGAATCATGCAGATCTGTTGGCCAAGGGCCTCCAAACAAGAAGGTCGCTCTAAGAACTTTTGGGCCTCCACATCAACCGTAACCCTAAATCCTAAAATCTTACCAACCTTGCGAAGAAGCCCTTACGTCCTAAATCCTCATCCCCATTCTCCATACGCCTGGTTTTGCTTGGGGACCCCCCTGGATGGCTTGAGGGTAGGGCTTTACTCACTGGTGCATTGGTAGGGAATAAGGGAGATATAATCCCTACATAATCTCCATAGAAGATTTTCGCACTATTCCCTACTAACCATCTTAAACCTATAACCCTATGTGTATATACATATGTAGTGGTGTTCCCTACTCCCAGTAAGTTTGGGGCTCAGAGCTTGGTAGAGCTTCTGGGCGGTGACGTTGGTGGACGATTTTCTAAGAGAAGCTGACACTGCTATTTGGATATCAGTGGTGTCGAGGTTCAACCCGAATCGGATGTGGTTTCGGGATGTTTCGAGGCTTTATGTTTTGAGGGTGCACCGTTTTCGTTCAGGGGTCACGGGTTTCGACTTTGACGGTTTTGAGTTTTGGTGGTTTAGGGCTTATTCGTGACACTGCAGTACGTGCCCTGATACCTCGCGTACACCAAAGATGCAGGGTGGCGTGTGTCAGAGTGTTTCAAGTCAGGGGCCCGCACGGGGGGGTCCTTGCCTAAGGAACCCGCATATTCTGCCGAGTATACTGCACCTCTTACGACGCCCTGTTTTGCGGAAAGTGTCACAGTAGGGATCACCGGGATTATGATGGGAGGGCATGGCCATCCCCTGGCGATGGCATGGTGTTACATCCTGTTCACAGTTTGAGCTTCGACGCGCTCCGGCTCTTAGTGGGGAAGGCCAGTTGGGGTCCCAGATCCTAATAGGTTTGCAAGCTTCGGGGGATACGTCTTCTACAGCACCAGCTAGCGCAAGTGTCTTCAAACAATACACAAAGACTCTTGAGGAATCGGGTAGAAGTTCCCACGCAGCAATAGGTCCTAGTCAAAGAAACTTCATGTCTTACACCGGCGCGCTGTGGTTATTCCTACTACTACTGCTATTACCTGTACTAGTGCTATTACTCTTGTTTCTATTACCATTACTATTACTAGTAGTGTTACTATTATTAGTATTACTATTACTACTACTATTACTACTACTGAGGCATCGGCCATGGTGAAGTTTGAGGCTTTCCACAAGCACCACAAAGTGCTGAGGACGACCTTCCCCTAGCTCCTACTGGAGTACCCTTATAACCCCTGTAAGCCATGCAGCAACCCCAACTTTCCTGAATATTAACCTACTAAGTCCAGCAGACCCTCCAAGTAGGGCACGCGTTTTTGCATGGCACTCTACTTACGGAAGCTACCATATATGCTGCTAGAAGCAGCTCAAGATGGTTTTTTGGCTAATTAACAAGTAACTGAGTGGGTACTGTATTTCCTGAAGCCTTAAACCGTGCCAAGCCTCGTTGAAATGTAGCAGGGGCATTTTCGGAGCCATGCGGCACAGTTGCATTTCCCAGAGAAACCAAAACCACTACAGCTCTACTACGGTTCCTTACATGTTTTAGGGTCCTTCCTCAATCAGCCAAGACCTCGCGAGTACCCTTATAGTTGGGGATGTATGGCTCCTTATGATAGTGGTTTCTCAGGTCCTACTAGTCTGGGAAGAGGGCTTCGGCTCCATGATTTCTACGCTAGTTTTCGTTTCCTGGTGGCTAGCAGTGCTTCGTTGCAGCTTCCGGCAGGCCTTCTCTCAGACCCTATAAACCTTAAACCCTAAACCTTGAACCCGAAACCTTGAACCCTAAACCTTAAACCCCTATGTAAACTTAAAGCCCTAAAATGACAGACTTCAATGTTACATTGGTTTCGGGATGCCAATCCTCAACCTCAAACCTGGTAGCTGCTGCTGTTTGTTCTTGTGAGGACGCTTCTTTCGCACCGTTTAGTGTTTATAGGGTTCTATAGTGCTGATTGGGTTTATAGTGTTTAGGGGTTTATAGGGTATAGCGTGGCAGTTCCCGCAGTTGAAAGTTTTTTGATAGACATATCTCAGAGGTATATAGCGTCATCTAGGTGTTACATTGCAACATCTAGGGGTATATACTACAAGCAATTGCAAGAATGGAGACTGAATAATGAACAAATGAGTAATCAAATGGAACAGCAAACTGTAAACCTTCATCCTAAAGAGTAAAGATATAGGGTAGACAGGTCCATGGAAAAGCACTAAAGGTGGGAGTTTCTCAGGAGTAGCCCTGTAGAACCCTTGTAAAAACCTAAACCCCAAAATCCCCCATGTCGCTGGCTTCCTATTACCCCCCCCCATACTACCCCCCTACATTCCCCCTTGTTTTCCTTTACTTAGCCTTAAGGATCCTGAAGGTTGAATTAAAGGAGCATAAGGGGGTAGTATAGGGGGTGGTAGGAGAATCCAAAACCATGACCCAACGGTAATCTCCATGTCTCCGAATGGTCCATGTGTCGGAGCCACTCAGACCTTGAAGCAGTTTGGCTAAGCTCCCTTGCTTTATCTATGGTTGATCGAGAAAATTGCATGACCCGAAGCGCATTAAACTTTGAAAGTTGCGGCTTATAGAATTTCAAGGTTGCGAAGGATTTTGAGCATCGACGCCAGCTTAAACGCATGGATGAAGCCCCTAGCCCTGGAAACTTTGCCGCCCAGACCTGAAACATCCCCTCTCACACGCATCAGACTCATATGGCCTTCTCAAACTGTGTATATATCATTTTAGAGGGGCACATACCCCAGACCCGAAATGTCCCTGTAAGCTAAAAGCTCTTTCAATCTGGCCTACATGCACCTTGGATGCGGCCCCCACTCAGTAGCTATATAGAGCGCTTTATATGGCCACTATTCTAGACTGTTAATGGGTGGGGGCATGACCCAACGCATAACTCCATCTTGTGACTTCCGGTCTTTCTTGCTTGGTGCCAGGACCGTGACGCAACCTGCATCGCGGCTCTCTCTGCGAAAGGCTCGGTTAAGCTTTTAGGGGTGGTGAGGGGTTAAGTGTTGGGGTGCTAGGGGTTTCAGGTATATAGGGTTTAGCATTTTAGGTGGTTACTGTTAGCTGTGGGTTTAGATTTTGGGGTACTTCTCAGAGACGAGGAGTTCTGGCCAAGGTTTGTAGGTCTATCAGTATCAGTATGCGCAGACCATAACGATCGTCTTTGATGTCCAGCTTCAACATTCGTTGTTGTCTTTTGGTACGGAGTGTAATCCCGTAGTCTGACTGGGCAAACAAGTCCCCTGAGCTAAGCTAGGCATCAAAAGTCTCCAGGGCTGTACAAAAAAACATGAATCCTAGATCCTAAGCCCTAAATCCTAAACCCTGAATCCTACATCCTAATCTCGAAATCCTAAACCTAAACCATGGATCAAACATCCTAAATTCTAAATCCTAAAACATGAATCCAAAATCCTAAGCCCTAAGCCCCGAGTCCTAAATCCTAAGCCCTAAGCCCTACATCCTAAATCCCAAGCCCTACGTAAATCGTAAATCTGTCGGGCTCCCTGGGGACCCTAAACCCAACACCCTAAACCCTAAACCGAGTACTTTCAGGACCGCGGTCTGGCCGGAAGTGAGGAGATGCCGACAAGCCCAGGCCTGGCGCCTAATGGGGATTATGGAGAAGAACATATGGGTTTGGGGATATAAAGGGTTTAGGGTTTAAGGGTTTAGGATTTAGGGTTATATAGGGGGTTATAGACGGATTATGGAAAAGAAAATGGGAAGGGTTAAGGATTTAGGGTCTAGGGTTTAGGGTTTCGGGATATTATCCGAAAAATAAGCGCTTAAAAGGGATAATGGAAATCGAGACTAGTACCAAGGTTAAGTACAGGGTATAGGATTTACGGTTTAGGGAGTCATCCCCAACCCTGGGGTAGGGGAGATTAAGAGCGATAATGGAAAGATCATGGAAACTACTACTTGCAGGGGTTAGATGGGGCGTAGGGCATAGGATTGAGGATGAGGGTTTAGAGTTTTGGGATTCAGGATTTTGGTGATGTAAGGCTGAGAAGGCAGCCCAGCACGGCGTGAGTTTAGAATTTAGGGTTTCGGACAAGTTTCGGATTAGGGTCTCTTAGGGATTCGGGGTTTTACAGGGCTTAGGTTTGAGGATTACGGTTGGGGTTCTTCCAGAAATTGCGGGCCGCGTTTTGGGAGTCCTTATAAGAACAAGGAACGCCCAAACACTTGATATCTGAACCCTAAGTCCTCCCTCGGACAAGGTCAAGCTAAGACCCATATCCTAATTGTACGGTTTAGGGTGTAGCGTCTAGTGTTTACACACCTACAGCATAAACCCTACACGCAAAGCCTTGAATTTCTGTGGTATGGTAGAATCCCCCAAACCCTCTTCTGGTTGTGCGGGCCCCTAGGTTGCCTCAAAGCCCTTCCAACGAATCGCTAGGCGCCGGGTTCTCCTGGATGACCTCGAAGCAACGTCTAGCGTGGTCCCAATGGTTTGGAGCTTTCAAGTTCAGGGCTTGCAGGCTTATATGAAGTGGCCCTAAACCCCAAACCATTGGTGCCCAAGTTGAGGACTGAAAGCCAAAATCATACCAGAGATGGTTTCTGGGTCATTGTTGTCAGTGCTCCTTCTTATATTAAAAATGCCCAAGCCCAATTTGGAACACACCATCATGATTTCAGTATTGGCTCTTTACCATGCATGGTGACCTGAAACTGAAGGTAGATTCTCAGATTTGTAGTCTGCAATCCTACATCAGGTAGATCCCAATGGCCCCCCCAAATGGGACACACCCTCTATGACTCCATTAGCATCTTGGGTTACAGTACAACTCCCTTGTAAGTGCCCTTGGGTGATCTATCCTGCTTGAGGGCCCCTGAGAGAATTTATCCTACGATTTACTTAAGCTTGCGTTCCGAGGAAGTGGACGTAGAGTACCTCCGGCACAACACGCCAGTACCGTGGTATGCCGCAGGCCCAGAAAGTTTTTTGCATGCAGCTAAACACGTTTGGGGTTGGCGGCTTAGTTCTCAAAGGCCATCTGCCCCATCCCACCCTGAATGCGGACCCGAGGAAGAAAAACCTGAAACAATAATCAACTTTGATAATTTGTGGCAGCCATCTCTAGCATCTAACCGGCAGAGTTCATGTCGCATGGGACTTCCACAGCTTCTATCTGTGAAGGAAGCCTAGACTCCTAGACCAAAACCGCCAGACTCTGAACGCAAGCTTGCCAAGGATTGGGCCAAGCCGCGACCTCGGTTCCAGCATGGTCTCTGGTCTCAGCTCCTTAACGGGGGTTGTCTAGGGGGTTACGTACGGGAGTATTATAGGGCTTCTTGAGGGCGATGCTGCGGGGAAGAGAGGTATCCAGAACCTGAACGGAGCACGGAATGGCTTGGCTGTGATTGCCCGGGATATGATATGCTTCACATGAGATAATTTGAGAAGTTTTCACCAAAAAGCACCATGAGTGATGCGTCAACCGAATTGCCATGAACCGCATGCAGCCTGGAAAATATCCTGAATCCGCAGCCCAAGAAAAATCGTGAAGCCAACACCTTCCGCAGCAAAGTCCAACCCAGCGCTCAACGCGTATCAACCACCTGGATTACCGGTGGCATGCCCGTGCTGCAAAGCGCCACGCAAGTTACAACCAGCCATGGATTGACGGCTTGAACTCGCAGTGATAGCAGCCCGCTTGCTCATGTGGGCGATGCTGTTTTTTGAGTTCCTTCTACGTCTGCCCCAGGTAGAAAAACTAAACAGGATAAGGTGTACCCTCCTGCGCGGATTATGACCCCCACTCCTCTGGCAATAAGAGCTCCCGATGTAGCACCATGCTACAATGCAGAGAATATGCATTCTTTGAGGGGTCGTAGGGGCGGGGCATTAGTGACCCAGCTGAGCCAATCCGAAAGCCTTTGCTTGTTTGTTTATACGGCTTGGGGTTTACAGGCCCTGCATCAGAAGCTTCAAGTACCATGCGCGCGTTGAGAAGCTGTAGACCTGTAGAAGCGTCAGCAAGCTCAAGTTCACCGCCTCCTGAAACGATGATGTGATATATAATCCTATAATACTGTAGTAGTTTTCATTTGCTTTGCCATTATCCCATTATCCTAACATATCCCCCATATATGGAAGGTTGAGATGATGAGGGCGCACTCTAGAATACTGGCTGGGCAATCCTGGTATGCTTAAGTTTTCCCCTGATGCCAAGCGCAAGGTCGTATGAGAACAGCAGCAAGGGCAATCGGATAAAGGGCCCCAGCACCTTGGCCAAGCAGGGTTTTGGATGTATATTCCCCCTTAAGTAGATAGAATACGGGGTATATGCGGATCTTATTATACTATGCCCAAAGCCGTATTCTATCTACTTAAGGGGGGCTATAGGATTAGGCAGGTATGACCCATCCAAAGCACCTACTAGTGTTAAGAAGAAGTGTAGATTTTAGGGTTTAGGGTGATCATCTAGTTGGCACAGATTTGCATTTTTTGCAGGAGCAGGTTGATGGATGGATATTCGGATGGGCAGAGTGGAGTAATACTGATGGGACCCTAACCCTAAACCCTAAAATCCTAAACCCTTGAACCACTGATGGGAAGTAGATTAGTTTCACTGCTCCTGTCAGGCAAAGCATGTTGAAGCTCACGCAGTTGCACAGGCTTAGGCTTTAGGGTTAGGAGTTATAGGGCTTAGGGTTTAGCGAGGGGAACCCAAAATAGACCCCCCAAAATACGAACATCCTTATTATGGGACCCCAATATAGACCGCCAATATACTGTTATCCTTATGATGGGTACCCCCAAAAAGGTACCCCTAGTTTTGGGAAACCCTCCCATTTGTTTTCAAGGCTATAGCGGCTTGGCCTGCTGTCGCCCAAACTATCGAGAATCCGCAAACAAACCACCATGTGAGCTACAGTCTAAACTCCTAGTATCCCCCTATGTAACCCCTCTAATACTTTCCTATATAATCCCTTCTCTAACCCCCTCAACTACCACACACCCCACCCTAAAGCCTAAACCCTAAACCCTAGACCCTAAACCCTAAACCCTAAATCCTAAACCCTAAACCCCCCTTTTAAGGACTTTAGGCTACAGCCCACATTGAGGTTGGAGCCTTGACAACTCTCGGCGCACATCGCCGGACCAGTGGTGGCGGGATGCCACCCGCTCACAGGCTACGGCCAGTTGATCTTCAATATATATGGTTTAGGGTTTAGAGCTTAGGCTTTAGAGTTCTTAGGGCTGAGGATTTAGGGCTTCGGCTTTCGAGTTCAGGGTTAAGGGCTCAATCACCTCCCCCTTCTACTAAACCTCCCCCACCCTCCCTCAGGATGACTATTCCGCCTAACATACACTGGTACTGGGGGAATGTATTATTCGGGGCGGGGGTGAATAGGGGAAAGTTTTAGAAGCTTAGGGTACACAGCGGGGACTTAGAAGGCTTTTTGGAGGAAAGGCCGCCCCGCGCTAGGTTTAGGCGTTTCGGGTTTAGGGTGTAGGGGTCTAGGGTTTAGGGTTTAGGGTTTAGGGGAATCTCCGAGCCAACCCTTCACTCTACGCCTCAACTCAAGGGCTATCCTCAAAGTTGAGCTGAGCCGGAGTCCTACATCTCATAGTTTAATAAGCTTTTGACTTATGGTTTCAGTGGTTAAGAGGTTACTGTAAGGTTTTGAAGTCTTCATCGAGGGAAGTAAAAAAGCTACCACGCCTCCGTCCAACCCTCAACTTCCTGGTTCTTCGTAGGGAATAAAGGAAAACAATCCCTTTGAAGTCCCTATTACATTATTTTCGTTTATTCCTTAGTAAGAACCAGTAAGTCAAGCAGGAGGTCCGGGTCGATGGCCCGGGTTCCACTGTCCGACGGGTGCTGTCAAGGCCAGATGAAAAGACCCGGGTTGTCGCCACGGGGCATACCGCCCTAAACCCCAAACCCTAAACCTTAATCAGGATGCCAGGGGTACGGTAGATTCTGGGGTGTTGAAGGCGGGATGGGGGAGGGTAGGCCAGGTTGAGCATGGCATAAATCTTCAGTCTCGGGCACTGCCTCCTGAAAGGTATGTGGTAGTCTGCCTTAAATAGGGTGATCCCAATATAGACAGCCCAAAATACGATTATCCTTATAATTGTAGGGACCCCTAGAAAAGTACCCCTAATTTTGGGAAACCCGTATATGTCATGATATCAACAGCCACCCTCTCTCCTGCATCATATGAAAAGTATCCTTCCTTCCTCAAGTATGAGGAATTTCGGAGTCTCGCAGCATGCCTGTATCCGAGATCCTGCAGTAGCCTCAAAGCCCAGCAAGTTCCAATTGAGTCCTTTGTAAGATGAATGTCTGACATTGCCACAGCTGAAGTCCCCCAAAGTTTAGGGGTTTGTAGGGTTTAGGTTGGGTACTGCCCCCCCCTCACTAACAGGTAGATACTAGATATAATACAGTTATATATAGCCCTTACTAGGACCCCTAGTATAGACTGTTACGGGCGGGGGGGGGGCAGTACCCAAGGTTTAGGGTCTTAGGGGCCCTCTCGGCGGCCACTCCACCAAATTAATTTGACCCGTTGGACAAAATGTTTCCTCTTCGGGTTTGTTAGTAGAATGAGCGGATTCATCAGGTGAAACTTAAAGTAATGGGGCAGCCTAAATAATCACCAACGTATTGTCCTAGACTCCATATTTAGTCGTCTAAAATAAACCTGGACATGATATTGGTAGTCGTTCAGGCTTTACATTACGCAGCCTGCATTGCTCTAGTCCCCTGACCTTGATAGCCATCACAAGGATATAATCCCCTCCCCCAAGCCCCCCCCACCCCTGCTAATATCAAATATTCCCCATTGCGGTATAGTATACTATATTCGGAGTATTTAATACCAGGGGGGGGTTAATATTAGCGGGAAGGGGTTACAAAATCTGGGTAATTCTAAACGTGAGGTATAAGCAAAGAGGCTCCTTTAACGGGCCGGAAATATACCCAAGCACATAGCCGGATGCATACCCTGGTTCATGCGTCTTTGCAGGTACCCCCTTTGCCTGACATACCCATGTCATCCCAATGTACTGCGTACAAACCTATGCAAGCACAACATCATGGAAGGGAGGTATCCTGTCATTGTGAGAGTTCCGCGACCAGCAAAGTGCGTCCAGACTGTGGCAACAATGCCTGAGCCAAGGGTCGCGTAGCAGTCCGTAACTCCAACAACAGAATTCCCCCGAAGTCAAAAGTCAGGATCCACAAAACCATAGAACTGTAGTCTAAACTCCTTAAATGGGTGTTTATTTTTGAAGTATCTTAGGGCTTATTATTGAAGGCGATACTCGAAGTTTAGACTATAGGTCATTGCTTTCAAGGCTTGAGGTCGGGTTCTAGGAACCCCAGTGGTACCCTTTTACCCTTTTTGGGTTCTGGGTTCCCATATATAATATACCAACAGAAAAAAGGGTACCCTTATTGCAATATGTTCCATAGTCTAAACTCCTAGTATCCCCCTTAACAACCCCTATAACACTCCCCTATATAATGCCCTATATAACCCCCTTTAAGGAGTTTAGACTATAGCTCATATGGTTACTGGGCTACCAAGGGTTGGGCCCCTCCCGCTCCACAGGTCACTGACCCCGACGCCACAGCGCACGCCAAGCGCGTCCCCGCGCTCGCTGACTCCGCTGGGGCGGCAGCCGCTAGGTTGCGAGCTATCACAGTGTGAAATTCCAAAAAAAAAAGGTCTGTCATGGGTTTCCCTATGAAAGGAGAATCAGACGGGAAAGAATCTGGGAAAGAATATGGCAAATAAAATGCAACCTGGTATTAGGTGGTGATTTATGCGGATGAGGGTTTAAGTTTAAGCAGGGTCAAACTGAAAGACCACCAAGCTGGATCTTTCATTGGCGCTGAACGCAAAGGCCTAGGTCACTAGAATTCACATTTCCAGCACACTACGCTAGAAGTGGACATACGTACGTAAAGAGTTTGTCGGACAGGGTTCAATCTTCCTTAAATCTCAGGCCTTTATATGTGATTTTATATTGCTTCAGATTATAATGAGGATTTACAACGGGATGGTGCTTTTCTGACTATTCAAGTTTCGACATTCATAGCAACAGAGGGGGACTCCAACATAGACCCCAAAACACTCTCATCCTTATCAGAGGGACCCCCAAACGCTAAACCCTTCCCCCCGCGCTCCCCACCCACGCAAAATGCCTGCTCCGCAATCAACCCAGGAGCAATCGATACGGCGCACCTGTGCCAGCCAGGGATGGCGTATCCGGGCTAAAATAGTCGTCGTTGTCGTCGTCGTCGCCGTCGCGTCGTAGTAGTAGTAGTAGTAGTAGTAGTAGCAGTACTAGTACTAGTACTAGCAGTGCTGGCAGTAGATGAGTAACAATAACAAGAGCAAGTGGAGGACAGCAAGAACAGTAGATGCGGGCTTAGCAGCCATGGTGAGATTGAAGTAGCAATAACAGCAATAGCGCTTATGACCTTGGATTGCAAATGGTAGCCAGGCAGAACTCTTTGAAGTTACTTTCCAACCCTGACCAGTTGCTGCATCCCTTCAAATAGAGGATTTGAGACCCTGGGGCTCGGAGTGGTTAGGGTTTATAGGACCTAGGGTGTAGGGCTTAGGGTTTATAGGGCCTAGGGTTTAGGGCTTATAGGGTTTAGGGATTAAGGTTTAAGGTTTAGGACTTAGGGTTTAGAGTTAGGCAGGCACATGTGCAAGGTTCCGCATACGGGCTGCATGCTCTTGAGAAAGTTGGCTGTGACGCTGAGGGCACACCCTATGGGGTTTGAGGGATCCACAATCTGGCTTGCAGCTGAGGAACTTAAGTTACTGTAATAAAGAATCCCTACTATTTGCGAAATACCCACAATTTAGTATCCTAGACAAAGTTCCTTAACAGCAACCCAGGAATATTGTCCTGCCTAGGGGTTAGAGGATGCTAGATTTGTCAGGTTTGTGGAAGCTGTGCACCCAAATCCGATGTGAGCTCCACTCCCCACGGCAGGAGCTGGCACCTATACAGCCAGGGTTTAGGGTTTAGGGAGGGCGTAGATGTTAGAAGACCCCATGTGGTGAAGCGGGAGAA
The DNA here is from genome assembly GCA_905231905.1 of Symbiodinium pilosum. Taxonomy (NCBI): domain Eukaryota; class Dinophyceae; order Suessiales; family Symbiodiniaceae; genus Symbiodinium; species Symbiodinium pilosum. The sequence continues at coordinate 31,489 of CAJNIZ010031780.1, read as the reverse complement.
AGCATTCAGAGCATGCAGGCTTTGACAAGTACGAAAGTGCTTCCATTATGCTGGTTCTTTGTCTGACTCAGCTCGTAATCCTTTTGGCCCTTGTACGGTTTGGGGTTTAGTGGGGTAAGTCTGACGTCGGTCGGGCATATGGCACTTGGGGAAATCCAACCCTCCAAACAGGTTGGGGGACCTAAAGGGGCCCCATTGATGCCTTCTTGGAGGAGCAAACGTCTCTCAATAATGTGAGGCTCCCCCGCTACTTCATTCAACGCATCATCTAGGGACAGTTGAGGTGGGCTAATACACGGTTTGAGGTTTAGTGTTTTGTTTTGGTACAATGACTTCTAGGAACCTTCAGCCCCATTTGATATTCTTTCCTGCTCCATGGAGGGTAGCCTTATACCCCTTGAAATTTTCCCGGTATTACTATCATCTCCACAATATATCCGGAACTGTGCCCGCCAAGCCTTCCGAACACCCGGCAGGTAACTGCGACCTTCACCCAGCGCCATCGAAAAAGTGTGAAATATACCCAAAACCCAGAACCCTTCTCCGGAAATAGTTCAGGATTGTGGCATAAAGTCCTAAGCCCAATCTATACACCTTACTTCTTTTTCTCCAAACAAAGAGCGTTGGAAAGAAAACCCTAAACCCCAACTCTAAACCCTCAATCCCTAAGGGCTCAAGTATCCCCAGTCCAAAAACCTCAATACTTGGGTCCTTGGACCCTTACCCTAAGAGTCCATGTGCCCCATGACTGGGGACTTAGGATTTTGGTACTAGGAATTGTGGTGCAGGTCTGTTGTAAGTATATGCTTATTTGGTACTTGGACCCGCAGGGTTAGTGTGTGTTATACCAAGCCAACCCATAACTAACAAGATGCGAAACCTCAGGCAGTCCCACGGCCGATCCTCCTGCAGGAGGACTGCAAAATCCATGGGGCTTGAGGTGTGGGGTTCCAGAAATGGGAGGGGGGGGGGGGCAACATGTACTCCAGAATTAACCCTAAATCCGTAAATCCCCTAAACCCTTATCATTGGGAACCCGAAGATGGCACCCCTGTTTTTTTCCGGAAATCCAACTGCCCAAAGTGAAGGATTTCGGGTGTAGGGGTCTAGCATTTAGGGTTTAGGGGTGCAGCCCTAAACCCTAAACCCTAAAACCCTAAACCCTAGCAGGGTTTATGACTCAAAGTGAGGGTTTAAAGGACTTAGGGTGAGGGCTTTGGTTTTATGACTTACACGGATAAGTCTGGTGTATGTATAGTGCCCAAGAGGGGGATACACAATATGACCCTTCCGTAGACCTAACCTCTCCTGGACAAATTATAGGGTTGAAGCTTGGGATTTAGGTCTTGGGGTTTAGGGCTTTGCGCTTTTGGCTCAGCGCCTGGAATTGGGGTAGGCAATGCCGAGGAATCCCCTTCACTTGTGGGGCGTCCAAAGACTCTCAGTTGACCAAGCAACGATGAGCGTTAGGCGTAAGGGTCTAGGGTAGCTCACAACATGGTCAGAGAAATTAGTTAGACTTCAAAGATGTTACCTCAGTGATCTATTGGGTTGTTGCCTGACATTGTCTAGGTTGCGATGCCTTGCTGTCTTATGCGCTGATGTGACGTTGCTTGCTCATCGGATCCGCTTGGCCATGTGCAGGAGCCCCACCACGCCACGCCTCCGCATGAGAGCAGCCCATTCACAGAGTCCAGGCTGAATTTGGACCACTCTCCAGCTGCAGCGGTGCGGACGTTGCTTTTTTGAGGGTTCGTTCTTGGTTTGTAGTATACGCTTCGCGGTTTCAGGTTATGGGGGATGTCTGGCTATGATAGGTTATGATGTGAAAATAGTGCTGGGTCTGGCGGCTTGTGATGCTTTGGAGATGCAGGTGCTTGACGATAGCGCTCGAGTAGTCGCCCTGACTGTTCCTAGATGTTGGTGTGCTCGTTGCAGGAGGCTGATTGTTAAGGAGTTTATGCTGCGACAATAGCACAAGAAGCTCATTAATCGCTGTAGATATTATGGTGTCTCAGTTCAAGTGTTAGGAGATTTTGGAAATGGGTGCCGAAACCGAGGTGGCGCATCCCCAATGGTGCCGCGGGGGTGGCTCCACCTTTTCCAGGACGTCGACCTGCTCATCGAATCTTGTTGCCTGTGTGTCGTTTAGGCTCTTGGCAACGTCAGTCAGCAATCAATGCTCAAGTGGGCTGGGTCAATTAACTGATAGATTAAGAAGGTTCCATGAAACCAAAAATTCACAATCCCAAAGGCGCATTTCAAGAAGAAACAGTACCACCCGGATATTGTCAAGGCGAATACCGAACACCTACACTTCTACTATACTGTAAGGCCTATACATGCTTATACTATATGGTAGTTTCCCAAAATAGTGACCCCAGTATAGATGCCCAAATATTGTCATCCTTATTAGAGGGAACCGCAAAAAGGTAATTACTCCCAATTTTGGGAAGCCGCCAAATACTAAACCCTAATCTGGGAACCCCTCCTGAGCCCCTAACCCCTAGACCCTAAACCCTAAAACCCTTAGTTTTTGGGAAACCCCCCAGGTTTCCTGGGTCCTTATAGGGGTAGAGTCCCCCTTTAGGTAGATAGAGTATGGGGTGTATGGGGGCCTCATTATCATATATCCAAAGCCATATTCTATCTACTTGAGGGGGACTATAGCCCTAAACCCTATAACCTAAACCTTCAACCCTAAACCCTAAACCTATACTTTGGGTACTGCCCCCACCCAAAGACAGTCTATATTCGGGGTCCTTGTACGGGCAATATATCACCATATTATGATTATTATCCAACTGTTACTGAGGGGGGGGGCAGTAGCCAACCTAAACCCTTAACCCTAAATAGTACTTTTCATTTTCTTTTCCATTATCCCAATATAAAACCCAATATTTTTTCTACCTTTCAGGGGTACCCATGTTGAGGGATCTCATCCCTGGCCTAGGACATCATGGCCTTTCTGGCTGCTTGTTTTGGGTCCATGTTGTCAAGGGTTTAGGTTTTTGGGTTTAGGATCTAGGGTCTAGGATTTAGGGTTTAGGATTTTGGCTTAGGGTTTCAGCTGCTTGCCGATGGTATTCAAGCTCAAGTCAGTTCCTGGACCCTCAAAGTATGTAGAGAAATGTCTTTCTGTCGATGTTTGAGGGTTTCTGGTCATCCCTCATCCCTTAAAATTCTAAACCCTCTCACATCCCGGCTTTCGCCAAGCAATGAGGCAACCTAAGTCAGGATTCCTATTCTAAGCTTTCCAAGTACAGGCCGCAAGTTCGATATGCCAATATAGACACCCAGGGAGCCCAACTCAGGGTTTTATATTCTGTAACATGAGAAGCTTTGCGCTTCCTTTTTGCACACCTGCTTCTCCAGGTAGTAGGGTACACGGGAGAGGATGTTCCCATGCGGTTGGACATGGTCCTTCGGATGTAGGATTTTGTTGACATCGTCCTAGTTGGCATGCTGTAGTCGTTGGCTGCTACTTTGGATGCTTCTGGGCTCAAGCCTTGGAAAAGCCGCGGATCTGTTTTGTGCACGGGTCTCGTAACCTCTCATTTCGATGTTCGAAGTTGATGTTAAGGGTTTAGCGTTTTGGTTCTATCGAGGTATATCGGGTCTAGTGTGTTCTCAGAAGCTCTTACTGCGAGCATGCCGCTGATTCTTGGAGGCGGGGCTTGCAAAATTTCTCAGCATTGCGTCAGATGATCCTGAAAGAGCTTTCCAACAAGTGGACGCACAAGGCAAAAGAAAACCATAAGCTACCATGCTTTAGGCCCTAATACAATCACTATTAGCCCTTTTACCCACCTAAACCATACCTTTCATGACCGGTAGCTCGACAGGGGCTAGGTTTTGGGCTCTTTCTGACAGCCCGTCATGCAAACAATCCGTATCTAAAAGCAGCTTGGCTTTGGGAGCGGGTTCCCCCTACGCAACTTCAATCTAATCTTTGGGCTAGGCTAGTCAGGACAAAGCGGCACTTGAGTAGAATTTGGCTCACAGATGCTCAGGTCCCAACCCTAACTCCTACACCCTAAATGCTGTTCCCTCGAACCCTGAAGCCTGATCCCTACTTTCTCCCATCCACCACGTAATCTTTGCAACAGCTTACAGCGGCCGCATTCAACTGGAGGGTCGTAGAAGAGGATTAAGTTTGCCTATTGGATAGAGACTACGACGCAAAGATGCAATTCCTGAACACTGGACAGCTAACCCTGGGCGGGCAATCTTTGGACCAAACGTAGGTTACGGAAGGGTCAACAGAAATCTGAAGCATTTTCCTCATGCTGCGCCAATGCGTGCCAGACCATGATGTACACGGCCCAAGCAAAATCCTACTTTCTAGACCCCAATTTCCTGAACCCAAATCCCCAAACCCGAAATCCGCGACCTGACTGAACAAAAACATCTAGATGGCACTTCGGGATACTCAGGATTCTCAGTTGATGTGGTTATAAGGAGCCCTATGTATGAATATTTACGGTGTCCTTCTAAACTACTACCCAGACATGTTTGTTCAAACTACCCTGACCCCTAAACCGCATTAACTGTACTAATCCCTAAGCGAAGTCTGTGGAAGCAATACCTACATGGTGCCCTAATGTCTATCAATTGTTCCCTGAACCCTGAACCCTGAATAGTACCCTACACCCTAAACCCTAAACAGTACCCTAAACCCTAAACCCTAAATAGTAGTGACCCCAAATAGCACCCTAAACCCTAGACCTTCAGTAGGAGACGCTAAACCCTAAACAGTACCCGAAACCCTAAAAAGTCCCCTAAACCCTAAACAAACCCTAAACCCTAAACCCAGACCCTAAACCCCTAAGCACGAAATCTGTGGCAAGGCCTTGCGGGCGCTGCCGTAGGTTTTGGAGCTTCGGCCTGGCTGGAAGCCCGGAGACCTCCTGCAGGCGGCCCCGCAGGGTTGTGTGTTTCGGGGTATAGGGTCTTCAGTTGAGGGTTTAGGGCTGAAGGTTTAGGGTTTAAGGTTTTGGGTTGAAAGTTGAGGGTTACGGGTTTAGGGTTTGGGGTTGAAAGATTAGGGTTATAAGGTTTAGGGTTTAAAGATGTTTAAAGATTACTGTAGGGTTTAAGGTTCAAAGTTTAGGGTTTCAACGATTAGGGTTTAGGGTTCAAAGTTGGATTTAGGGTTTACGGTTTAGGGTTCAAAGTTTAGGATTTAGTGTTCAAGGTTTACGGGTTAAAGTTTAGGGTTTAAGGTCTAGGGTTCAACGTTGGAGGTTTATGATTTAGCGTTTATGATGTAGGACTTAGGATTGGACATGTAAGATTTGGGATTTAGGGTTTAGGTTTTAGGGCTGAGGGGTTAACGCAGCTTGTATTAATGGCTGTTCCAATGGAATAGAAAATGAAAACTTCTGTTTTATTTCGGCGGGGGCTAGAGCTTAAGGGTTTTATTATGTAACCCCAGATACCTAGCGTAGAGTGGTAACTACCCCCTTAGTTATAGGTATAATTCAAAAAGCTGTCAGTAACGGGGGTTTCAGGTAGGCTTGCGTGTTTAGGTTTATGGGTTGGAGTTGAGGGATTGGGAGTTGGGGTTTAGGGTTTTAGGGATGGGGTTTAGAGATTGGGATCTTAGGGCTTGAGGGGTTTGTGTAGTTAGTTTGTAATTGCTTGGTTCCCCAAATGATTAAATCTTGAGGGCCGTAGCACTGCTAGCCTTCCCTACAGTATGTAAAGATGTATTGTACAGGGAGGTTTCGGAGGCTCTATGAGTGTGTATATATATAGAGAGAGAGAGAGAGAGAGAGAGAGAGAGGGAGAGGGAGAGAAAGAGAGAGAGAGTTTGCACTTTGTACTTGACGGCTGTGTGGCGACAACGCTGCGAACCTTCCCTGTTGATACACTACAGGAATGAAGTCTTTGGGTTCTGTGCTTGGGCCCTAAACCCTAAATGACAGCACGAGGCAAAGATCCCAACATCAAGCACGCTTCTTTGGGTGCCTTGGTGGGAGTCAGGGTTTGCGGGGTGAAGCTATGGCAGCTAGGGGCTTGAGGGGTTTAGGAGTTTAGGTTTGGGGTTTAGAAGTTCAGCGTTTAGGGTTTTATTTAGACTACATTAAGGAGAGTAGGAGTGTGGTCTAATGGGCCTGGACTTGAGAGGGTTTCAGGGCTTGGGTGGGGTTGAGGTGAGCCTAAAGCCTATAAATCCTATGAAGCCAAGGAACAGAGACCCTAAATCCTATGAACCCTAAGAGTTTATATAGTTTACAGGTTTCGGGGTAAGCCCTAGAAGCCCAATAGACCAAGAAACCCTCAGGCCGCTACACCAGAAGTCTTAAGCCCCAGCATTCCTTGAAGCCTGCCCCTCGCGTCCCAGACCCTCATTTTAAGGGGTTCGGGTTTACGGATTTAGGGTTTAGGGTAGGGTTTAGGGTTGGGGGCTGAAACCCGGTCAACCATTTTTTTTTCAGGGTTTAGGGTGTATTGGGTTTAGGCTTTAGGGCTTCGGGAATCTTTGTGACACCGCCAGATAACCTCCAAAGCATGAGGTCCGAGATCAGGCTCTTCATCTTGGGATCCTTGTATCCCAGGGTGTGCTCTACACGTATCCCTGCGGGCTGTTTTTTTCTCAAATTTGACGCCCACGGTTGCAACCTTCGACTTCAGTGTGTGAGTTGCTTGAGGACCAAATGCGACACTGTTGGGTTGCTGTTAAGGAAC
>CAJNIZ010031780.1:0-24651 GCA_905231905.1 Symbiodinium pilosum | reverse complement strand
CCTTAACAGCAACCCAGACTGTTGTAGGGCCAGGGTTCAGGGTTTACTAGCTTTGTCTGGGAATTGGCACTATCACAGTCTGTCAATTCAATTGCCAGACACTTGGGTATTGTAGCGCCGCTGTTAACTGCCATGCTTCAAACCCTAAACTCTAAATACTATACTTCAGCCAAATAGCATACTTCAGGCTTAGGCGCCCGTTCTTAGACAAGGCTCGTTGCGAGGACTTCTACCAGAGTAGTCCCAAGAAAGAGTAAGTGAGTAAGTTTATATCTCCGGCTTGGGTATTGTATTTTATAAGAAGAAGACCTCACGAATTCCTGAACCACCTCCTTCATACTCCCCCCTCCCTCCACGGTTCCATCTTTATTGGCTTTAGATACCTTAACCAGATTTGTTTTAGGGTGGAAGCCCAAAAGGGGTAGGATAAGGGGGGAGCCAAGGGAATCTATAAACATGATCTTGCCAGGTTCAATCACCCAAAAATCCCTCACCTGCACAGGTGTTGTAAGGCTTGACTGGAAGTACCACCCGGTCCCCGGTGACGTCGGGAGCACCGAAACTGGGTTGCTGTACCATCATATGCGATCATGATGAATAGATATGTGCCTTGCTACAGCAGTTTTTCAAGTTTCTTAACATCATATCTATTCTTATATACACATATCCTCTAGATAGATGTCCCAGCTTTTATTTTGTTTTTTGTGTTCTCCTCCAGTTGTTTCCCAGTGTGATGCTTTTCTGAAAGTTCCTTAAGAGAAACCTAGGAAAGCTTCGAGTTTCCCGTTTTCTACCGCGCCGTGCCAGGCCCGGGAGATGAAAAGTGGTTTCCCGCGTCTTATACTGTGACATGGCAATAGCACCAGAAATAAGAAGAGGATGTAGCAGTGGTGGTGCTGGTGGTGGTGGTTGGGGGGGGTGGGTGGCGGTGGGGCGGTGGCAGTGGCCGCGGCGGCGGCCGTGGTGGTGCCAAGGTACTCGTCGTAGTCGTCGTCGTCGTCGTCGTCGTCGTCGTAGTAGTAGTAGTAGTAGTACTAGTAGTAGTAGTAGGAGGAGGAGGAGGAATGAGCATAAGAGTAAGAGATTTCCCTTTGGTTTCTTGAGGGAACCTATTCCCAAGCCATACATCGTTGCCAGTCTTCACAGTGCCACCCATTAAACCTTGAAAGGCCTGACATTCGAAATTTGTCAATCTGGCAAGATGACCCCCGAGATGGAAAAGAGATCCTCGGCAGCCCTGAGCTGGCTTCACCGTTGTATTGGAGTATTGTTTGTACAAGTATTCACTGCTACCCTGACTATTATGGCTTTTTTTGTTCCGCTATATTTTAATTTTGGAAAACCCCCCATATTCGAGCCCTAACATGGGGCAGGTTGCTGTAGAGCTTCTTTTTTTGAAGGGAGGCTTCACCTCCTCCCTAGCTAAAGTCGTTTAGGGTTTTAGGGTCTTGGGGTATGGAGTTTAGGGTCCAAGCCCAGCATTGGTGGAGTTGAGCTGCTCGAAGGAGCAGATTTGGGTTTGCTGGCCTCGCAGGTTTTGGATGCAGAGCTTCACCTTCACTGAGCGCATCTGTTCCTAACAGGTTGAGACTTAAGCCTGCTGCAATGTACTTCCACTTCTCGAGCTTTTAGGGCTCATATACTTTTTTAGCTCTCGGGGTCCGTTTATATGTCATAACATTGAGAACCACGCGGAAAAGCAAGTGGGCAATTAAATGGAACCTGGAGGTTTCAGGGCTCAGGTGATAGCATGGCTCAGGTAGCCCCAACCCCTATAATCAGGACCCAGTACGACTCATATGAGAGTGATTTGTGCACATTTGGGGAGTCAGGAAATAAAATCCCCTGTATGTCCGTAAGTCCAGCGCAAAGCATGGGCACGCTTCATCTCAACGCTAGATAACCGCCAAATAGACCTCATTTGAAGGTGGGGCTGCTATAGAATCCGAGGCTTCGAGGAGGCAATTCGATACCTGGACGAAGTGCGTGGAGTCTCCGTCATTACATCTGACTGCGGCTTCTTCATGTGGTTCCAGAAGCTTGGCCCACAGCGGGGTAGGGAACAAGCCGCACCATAACCTGGGAAAGTCCAAATTCAAATTAGGGTTTAGGGTGTAGGGTCTAGTCTCTTATATCTGCTATCGTGGATAAATGGTGTTTGGTAGCATGGTTGCATCCTCTTCCGGCAGGTTGCGGATGGGTTGTGCCAGCCACCTGTGTATGGAAACGCCTGCCCTAATCCAAGTCAACTTCCTTGCACCAAAACTGCCTGCCCATGTTCAGAGAGACTTACATGTGTCTGGATATATAGCTTATGGACAAAGTTGAGTACCACTTCGTAGACACTGATCCTTACAAACCACGATATGAGTTGTTCTCAAATTTAGGGGCCGCTTTTGGTTCTAAATTATAGTACGGCACCTAATTAAGGAGTACCAAAATGGGACTTCTAATTTGGAAACTACCATATAACCCAAGCTTCCATTCCACATTCCACTTTCTTGTCCGCTTGATTCGCGATACCTGGGGTAATATCCTCCACCCTGCTTGGAGGTTTCAGCGTAAGTATACAAATATAATGGGCTCTAGAGGGATTATATGGGGATTGTATAAGGTGCAGGGGCATATAGTAATATAGGGTTAGGGCAAGTACAGGCCAAGTATGCTATGGCATTCCGGGATTTATAAACGGCTTATAGTTAGGCTGGAAGTACCGGCTTCAATTGGAGTGTTACTACTCCGCATCCTGAACTTTCAATCAACCATGCCACTTAGCCTGAGGAGCAAAGCCCGCCTCTACACCAAGAAGCCTGTGGCCAAGCTGATCAGTCATGGTTTCTGATTTAACGGTTTTAGGTGTTAAGGTGTTTGCCCTGCTTATGGGCATGCAGGTGTCTGGCACTGACTCGTTTTAACTGCAATCTCTTGATGGCTTTGGGCTCTTACTCAGCAGAGTACAGTAGTCGGAACCTAGAATTGTCATCATTCACGTTTCGGGGAAGATTCAATCCAGCTGTCAAGAAGACAACTTGACTTGGCAGGTCAATTCCATTCTTAGGCACCGCGTTGTTTATAAACTGCTTGCTTGTCTTGTGCCAGTCCTGTCACCCCCAAATGTATAGGGTCCCGGACTCTAAAAATCCTGAGTTTCAGCACCCGACACCCGAAGGGTTGGTTGGGAAGTGTAAGGGCACAACATCACTCTGCCAGAGGGCTGATTTTCGTCTTTGGGGCGCATGTTGCCAGGCAAAAGCTGAACACCGAACTTAAGGTTTAGGGTTGAGGGAAGTACCGCAACTCTCTGACAGGCAAAAGATTGTGCCCGAAACACGAACCCTTGCCAGGGATGTGAAAACAGGGTTTTTCTACCAACAGCTATAATCTGTTTTTGGGGGAGGGTTCTAGGGCAGGTAGGACCTAAACGGTGTTGCTTAACTGAAGGTGGTCATGTCGTCATTGGCTTTGCTGCCAGCCATCCATGCCTCCCTGGGTGCCGATGGGATTCCTGGATGAATGAACACGGACGCCTCTGGGTTTGGGGTTCAGGGTTTAGGGTTTAGGGTTTAGGATTCCGGGATTTGGGTTTAGGGCTTAGGGTTTAGGTTGCCTATATTATCTCGTTTCTGTTACTCCTATGGACAACACTAGTGTTTCGTAATATGTCTACCTGAGCTGGGCTTCCATGATGAGAAACTCGTTTCAATGGGCCCTGTATCTTCCGCCTCCTGGTTTGCATCGGAACCTGCATGAGGTCATGATTTCCCCTACTACCTGCCTATACTACCCCCCAACGGGGATAGCTTTGAAAATATGTTTTAAGGTTGATTATCCTTAATACCTATATGATCCTTTTTGCTCTATGATCTAGGGAAACTTGTTGGGCCCGTTTCAACCTGAGTCCTTCGGGATTAGGATCCCTTTAGCGAGGATGGGTACATGTCAAACCTGTGCCATCAGGAACTATACGCAGAGCCGCAAGGGTATTTACAATTGGTGCTTTGAGTAGGACTAGTGTAGTCGTAGTAGAACAGATCAAAAGCTGGAGCTTGTAGCCCTTCTAACAAGCAGATATGAACAGAGTAGCAGTAGTGATCAGGAAGTCAGTCTAAATGGCCCAGTCAGGACAGTTTCGAGCAGAATGTTTAGAGTTTTAGGAAGAATGAGTGGGTTTTGGTCACCTCGGCTCTATGTGCAAAAACCTACAATACTCATATGATAGTTGTGCGTCTTTTTTCTAGTCGTTGTGGCTACCAAAACCCACTTATCACCAAGTATGAAACCGTAAATAAGCATGCTTGCCATTGCATTATTTATCTTCTTTTCCGTTTGATTCTCCAGTATCCCAGAACCCAATATAATTCAGCTATTCAGCTCTGAACCTTCAACGAAATGCTCTGATTCAGGAAGGTGGCCATCTTCAGTGCCAATAGTAACAGCCTGGCACCGATGCATGACACCGTGGCGCACGAGTGCGGAGTAGATTCTCGTCCGTAACCAGGACGTTTCAGGAGAGGTTAGGTGTACTGAGGATATGTAGGATATCTAGTATCATGAGAGGATAGATTCTATGGATATGCAGAGAGGGAGATACGTGAAGTAAAGGGGTATGTGGAGATATTCAGGGTTTGGGGGCCAGCGGGGGTAAGGTGTACTTACTGGTCATGCTATGTATCCGCCTGTTGGGTAGTATGTATACGCATCTGACCTATCCCCTAAACCCTGAACCCTGGACCTGTGTCAAAATCAGCTGTCATGGCACAAAGCTGAGTAGCAGGAAGCCCAAGGACGAACACCAGTCATTCACATGGGTTTAGGCTTTAAAGTTCACATGAGTAATTGGCAAAATTGAGGCTTGCGCATGGGTGGTTTGTTAGATCAAGATCCTAAATTTTGTATCCGTAAATGGAAACATCCTTGGACTACGTACCATGATATACTTTGGTGCTTGGAAAAGCTCATACCTGGAGAATGGTTCCAAGCCATAAATTCTACACCTTAAGCCGCGAACCCTACACCGTAAACCCCCTAGTGAGGCTGATGTTGACCGATCTCAGATGTGCCTTTCTAATCTTTTGCCCATACAACATCGACCCCCGTCCCAAAAATAAGATACACATTCCCCAGGATTCAAAATCGGAAATCTGCCCCCAAGACTACTTTTGGAAGGGCCAAGACTACAGTTAATTAGGGCTTGGATCCTCTGAATAAGGGGTGTCCCTAGCATGACACTTAAGGATTAGGGATCCCCTTGATGTCACAGGTATGGGTCCTTTTTGAATGTTTTTGGTAAAGGTCATCTATTAAATCTATCTGCGAGTTTACTTGGTATCGTCGTCATTAGATTCTCATAATTTGAATTCGATTAGACTATAAACAGAGTTTGCAAATCATTTAAACAGATCGTAAGTGATTAGATTACGACTTTATTGATTTCAAGTAGGTGTTTCTTAGATCTTACTTAATTATATCTTAAAACCCTTTAATCCGACTTTGATTTTCATTGGATTCAGTCGATTTCTCTATGATTAATTTGAGTTGTGTTTGATTGCGGTCTGATTGCAATATGATCGTATGATATGCCCCATGGTCGGGTAGTACGATAAATTGCCCCTGACACTGAATACGGGTGGTGAGTATCTATATCTGTAAATATATATATATATATACACGTTGGTGGGGCCTATTATATTGGAGGCAAAGATTTGCTTTACTCTGCTATGGAAAGGACTTGATAAATTGAATTGGATTTCCTCCCATCTGTAACAGTTGTGTAACATTTACAATGAAATTATCCAAAGCCCTTAACCCGCATCGTTATGCTGGGTGGGGGCAGTGCCCAACTGATATACCAGCATCTGACCACCCGGTTGTGGCCTAGTACATGCAGACTGCACTTTGAAGCTTAGTAGTCGTTCCCCAGGCCCTAAACCTTCACGGGTTGTTTTGCGGGGGGATGAGCCCTTCGGCCAGGATTGGAACGCAGACTGCTACGTGCTTGTTGCTCGCCTGAACTTCCGGTCGTGGCCTGTGTTGAAGGGATTAACGAGGATTGGGGGAGTTTCCAAAGAAAGGGGACACCATGATGGACGGCAACATGCCATAACCCTTGTTTTTGGGGTCCCACAAAGGGGCCCATTGTTGGAAACCCCCATTTCCCCTGAACCCTAAACCCCTAGTCCCTAAACCCCGTGCGGGGGACTCAACGCCAAGGAATATTTTATAGGGAATAGGGCAATATATTGTAAAGAGAATATCTGAGAATTCTATTCCATTTATTCCTACTAACCACTAGTAAGTGCAGGTATGCTTCAGGTTTTTTTGGGAAGCCTCAGTCCACGATGTCTAGACACAGCATTTTGAAGGATGTCCTGGCATCCTATAAGGCTGCTATCCTGGGGACGCTACTTGGAGGGTGAGGGGACTTAATAAGGAGATTTAATAATGGTGAAAAGTAAGTTATTATACTGGTTATTATAGGGGTTATTCACCTACTTACTAAATCCACCTGACCCTCCAAGTACACACGCCTTAAGCTCTGAGCCGTAACCTGAAATGGTCAATTGTAGCCTCCCAGCCGCAGATCTGAAAAAACGGAGCCGCGGCAGGGTTGCTGTGATATCTGGTACAGCACAGATCAGTCGTGATTGAAGATGCCGCACAATGGTAGGAATCCACAAAATGCCATAACTCCCCAAACCCTGAACCCTGGAACCCTAAACCCTAGATCCGAAGGAACCCTTGAGGCTACTAGACAGTCACAACACCAAGTCCTTTTAGGTTAAGGGTTTAGGGTTAGAGATTAGGATTTTGGGGTTTAGGGTGCATCATCCGACTTAGGGTTTAGAAATTAGGGTTTAGGGTTAGAGTTTAGGGTTTGGAGTCTAGGGCTTAGGGTTCATGATCCGGTTTAGGGTTTAGATTTTAAGAGGCATCCCTTCCAATCACTCATCCTCATGTAGCCCCCATACATCCAAGGGCCCCAGGGGCACCTGATCGGAGAAGTCGCCGATAGACACAGTATAGCCCATTCATAACCCATGCAAAGATACCATGGTCCTTCCTCAAATGTAATGGCCTTTGAAAACCCTAAGGTCCAACCTAAGAGTCCTACCTAAAACTCTCAACCTCTCGCTGGGAGAAACCACCTATTGACGGAAGGTGGGCTGCCAAGATGTACCTGGCTTTGACGCTGTCGCTACTGGCAAGCCTATCGACCTACAGAAGGCCCTAAATCTAGTTGGATCATGTACTTTCATTCTATGGAGCCCATAACATGGTTTAGGGTGCCAAGCTTGTTAAGCTACAAGCGCCTGGAAGATCGGAGCGACAGACTTGGCTGTCCCATCTGTTTGATTGAGAAGGTGGATTCTGTAGTATGCAGGTAGGGCTGTGTTTATGTTGGAGCCTTTGAAGATTTCTCTCGGCCTCAGTGGACTAAGTTATGGGGGTTGCGAATCTGCAATGAGGATAGGGCATGAGGCATCTAGATCTCTTGATCAACTTCTCAAAAGGCTCTTTTGCCTTTGCTCTACCCAAACCCTGAACCCTAATCAAACCTGCCAGTCTTTCTTGTGGAAGCAGTATTCAGCACCCAAATCTTCAGCTAGGGAGTTGTAAGGGTGGGGGGCATGAAGGGGACACATCCAAACACCTACAGTCAGGCCTCTTTTTTTTTTTACTCCAAACACCCAAACCCTAGTCCCAAATTGGGTTATATAGCCCCTTACAGCCCCGCTTAGCTTCCCATGACCTGTTGATTTGGGGTGCACCTTAGTGACCCTGAAGGTCACTCCTGGCATTGTGAAGAAGGCATTGGAGGTCACCTGGCCTGTTTCAGTGGTTTAAGGTTTAGGGTTCTGGGTATGTTGGATGCAGTCCCCCATACTAAGATGGAACCCCATATAGCCCTTTGATAGAGCACGGTAGTCTGCAAGGGGCCCATTCGCAGATTCCCTGTGAGCTGTAGTCTTAACTCCTCAAAGGAGGGTGTACAGGGTATCATACTGTTGATGGATGAAAACCTGCACCACCTAGAGGCTCGAACTTTGTGTAATTCCCAGGACTTTAGGGACTTAAGATGGTGCAACATTTCCTCCATCAACAGTATAAGGGAGCATTATAGCGGTTATTCGGGGGATACCCGGGTTTAGACTATAGCTCAGGCTGAAGCCGAGCACTAAACATGGCGGTTTAGGGTGAAGGGCGTAGGGCTTAGGGCTTAAGGCTTAGGATGAAGGGTGGCGTGAAGGGCTTAGGGTGTAGGGCTTAGGGTTCAGGGTCTAGGGTTTAGGATTACTTTGGGTTAAGGGTGGATCTCATACTGTACATCTTCGACTTTATAGGACAAGAAAGAGCGAATCTCTGATCTTGAGATATACGACTTAGAGCACCATATCCCCGAAAAGTCGATGATTACTTGCAACTGCAACACACATGACTCTCTACGGTTCACATGAGGGGGTTGTTAGCACATGGGGGGGAGAAGGGTTGTCAGAATTCTGGCCTTTTCTCTAACGCTGCCCCTAAAACTTAGGATGCCCAACAAATAACCATAACTTTCTGCTATATGATTCTCCTAAACCTCTAAACCCTTAAACCGTAAATCCTTGAAAAAAAAACCTTACGCCCTAAATCCTAAACCCTTCAACCCCAAACCCCCCAAGCCCTCAATACGTGGCAATATGTATAGGTCCTGCAGCTCTGGCCTTAGGTGACAGCCCAATGGTTTAGGGTTTAAGGGTTTAAGGATTTAGGGTGTAGGGTTCCCTTAGGGTTTAAGTTTAAGGGTGTTAGGGGTGTAGGGTTTAAGGGTTTAGGGTGTAGGGTTTCCAAAGTATAGCACTAAATACTAATCCCTGTTTGACGCCTGTACATTGTAGTGGTAAGTACAACTTATCATAGAATTATCCTATACATACAGGCTTAGAGGATGTCCCTGCATACCCTTCTCCGTCAAGATCTATCCTACAAGGCAGCCACCGTAATGTGAGCTATAGCCTAAACTCCTAGTATCCCCCTTGCTAACCCTTGCAAAGGTCCCTTATATAGTCCCCTATATAACCCCCTTAAGGAGTTTAGACCCTAAATCCTAAAACCCTACACAAAAGAAACACTACGTATATTATCCCCTATATATCCCCCACGGTTAAAGGAGTTGAGACTTTAGCTCATGTTGAGACGTCGCCCCCCAGGTGACGAAGGAGCATCCCGATATTCATGCACCTATACCTGGCTTAGCAAAATGCGGTTTAGGGTTTAGGGTTGCATGTTTTTTGACATATGTACTTCAAGGGGTATATATAGGGGTGTATATAGGGTTAAATAGGGATATATAAGGTTCAGGGAGTAAGGTGTACGGGCCTAAATTCCTTAAAGTGGTTATCTAAGGATTCGATAAGGAACTGTTATAGGGGTTTGAAAGGGGGATACTGGTAGTTTAGACTATAGCTCATATGCTTCCAAGTTCCAGAAAAGACTGTTTGGGTCAAAAAACGGCATGATGTTTCCAGGGGTTCCACGAACAGCGTAGGCGATTCTTATGGAGTGCACGCAGCTGCCGCCTTTCTCTGATGATGTCCGCGCTGCCACTGGCCTGCCGGTCTACGACGCTATCGTGAGTGCTCCAGGGGCATGGTTCATGTGGGCATTTCCAAAAACGCTTCTCCCCGATATACTCCAAATTGTCTAAAGCTTATGATGGGACAATCCTTGTGGTGGCGTCTCCCAGAAGGGATGGCTTGCTTTTGGAAAAGCCCATGAAAGCCTCAGGCTTCAGGGTCGCAATCCCAGAATTTTGGATTTTTCATATAGCCCCAAGTTTAATGGGAGGCATCAAACCGACCAAGTTCAAATCTACAAACCCCCTAACCCTATGAACTTGGTAATTCCCGTAACCCCTAAGCCCTACAAATCCTACAATCCCCTAAGCCCAGGTGCCGATTTCTTCGTCCGCGGCTTTGTAGACAATCCACGCTTTGGACTGAATCTGGGTTGCTGTCTAAACCCTAGCCCTATAAACCCTGAACCCTAAACCCTAAACTAC
Source organism: Symbiodinium pilosum (assembly GCA_905231905.1). Lineage (NCBI taxonomy): Eukaryota > Dinophyceae > Suessiales > Symbiodiniaceae > Symbiodinium > Symbiodinium pilosum. The sequence goes on along the minus strand of CAJNIZ010031780.1, from coordinate 14,609 downwards.
CCCAAACCAAAGTAACTTGATTTAAGTTCCTTAAAAGCAACCCAGGAACAACTGGCATCAAGCTTGGGATGGTCAGCAGGAGAGACCCCGGGCCGCTTTTAGGGTTGCAGGGTTTAAAATTTAGGTTCTAGGCTGCTCTAAGTATCCACTACTCGGGGCTATGTATCTCCAATTAAGGGTATAGGTCCTATAGGTATAGTACAGGAGGATCTTGGTGCAGAAGTTTTATCAAGGTTTCAGGGTTCTTCCAGTAAGGGTGTACCTCTGGATTTAGGGATGGCTGATTGAATCCTAGTGGGTGTAGGGTTTAAGCGCCAAATTGGTGGAGCCGTTCAGGGGTACGACCCTGGGTTCAACCCCTAACCTTTATGCCCGTCGTGCAGGACAACTGGAGGCTAGCGCCAGTACCCGACCTTGAGTTTCAGCACTGTACCCTTATCAACCCCAGATCACAACAAAGGATACGAACTCGGCGACAATGTGCAAGACAAGTCGAAGTTTGTGTACCTCAAATGAGGCTTGGTCCTTTTCAATCAAGCTTTGCCGCTGGCAGCGCAGTCTGCCCTCCTGGCTAGGACTTGCAAGAAAGATGTGTCGTACTGATATTTTTTGCAAAACGAGGGGTGATTACTGATGAGGGTGTCCCCTTTGTGTCAGGAAATTCGCCTTTTCACGCGAGCCGAAGGTAAAAGGTCTGTCCAACGGTTCTGGACTAGGGATGGGGTCCAAGGGTGAATCAGGGATTCACTAGACTAGATCGAGACGTGCTAAGTTTGGGTGCTTGCAGGGTTAGGTTGAACTGGGGCTGTTTTTGTGCTCAGCCGTGCTGCCTTTCGGACACACTCTGAGTGCTTCATTCCAAGCAGATAGACCAGACCGTGATTCGGAAATGTTTAGACTTTTCACACTGCGACTCCTGTCCAACACTGCAAACATTAGCTTATAAGCTTCTTGCAACCTCCCAGATAAGGACAGCTGGGCTCCGAGACCCTTGAGGATAGGCAACTGCCGCTTCGTGCGCCTGCCTCCTTCCATCAGCAGACGGAGGGGTAGGCCATTTCAGTGAATGATCACAATAAGAGCAAGCGGGAGAGGGAGCTCCAGATTATATCCCTCTTAGCAATTTGATTCTTTTTTTCCAGGGTGATTGAGAGCCTTGTCCCTCGCTCACTCCATCGTTTTCAGCTACCAGCCGCCTGCACAAAGATGGTGAAAATACATGCGGAGGCGAAGATTAAAACAAAGCTGCGTCTCTGCTTGATACTATAGTCCCTTGCATGGTATCTCATATAAGTCATATAAGAACGCAGTAGAAATGACAGGGCGACCGTTCTGGAAGTTTATTCATGGTCTTGCAGAGGAATGATCATAGCTCTGCACATGGTTTGACATGCATGGGACTGGTGGATTTTGGTCTCTGGGGTTTGGGGGTTCAAGTGTGAAGCTTCGCCAATGGTCCAGGACGTGACCTCACTTCAGGTACGAGCACTTGGAAGGTCATGGGGACTTCGTAAGTATACTTAGAATTTCAACCCTTAGCCTACAAGCCCTGCAATCACCCCAGATATGCTCCCCGCTAACCTACTTGCCAGGTCGCCCTGACCCTCCAAATACGTTTTTTTCAACGCAGGAAGAAAAAACAGGTTTGTGCATGCCCTTGTGGTCACAAGCTTGGCAGCAGAAGCATGTACAGCATAGTTGCTGGGCCTGGCCCAAAAAGGAGGCAACCTCTTAATTGTCATAGGAGTGTGAACACGGCAGATACTAAAATTCCTGCATGGCTGCCTACTTGTATCCATACTGATTTTCAAGTCAATCTGCTTCCTGAACGGCAATCCAGTTTGGCAGGAGTGAGCGCAGCATATCGCCTTCGCCAAAGAACTCGGCTGAGGCCAAGTGCTAGAGGTGTTTGCGGCATATGGGCTATAACCTAAACTCCTTAAAGGGGATTATAGGTGGGGTTATTCAGGGGATACTAGGCGTTTTAGAGTATAGCTCCTCCATAACACTGGCAGCCACTTAGGGGTTTGTAGAAGTATATGCGCATGTATGCTCATACTGGGATCCACCAGATTTGGGCTTAGGGTTTTGAAAGCATGGGGCCGCCTTCTGGAAGGGTCATAAAATCTGGAATCTATATTGCGGTTGAAGAGTTTCTGGAAATCACCCTATAGGTAACATTGGCCTCAGCAATTAGGTTCGAGGTAGTTCAGTTATCTGAAGCACTTCCTAATATGCATCTGTGCTCATGTCTAACATTTTCCGGCTTTGCTGCAAGTTTAATGGCATGCGCATGAAGTGAGGAGCCAGTGTTTAGGCTATCGGCTCAGCAAAGCCAGAGAATGGCACGCGAGATAGTGGGAAGCGCACTTGCAACCAGTCTCCCCTACAGAAATTAGGGTAGTCCCAATACTAGACTTACACTAGATGGAAAGGTCGGGCTAGCGTTGCTCTGTGTTGGCCTTGCTTTTTGTACGAAGTGTGAGAGCAAGTGCATTGGGCTTTGCCGTTACCCCTAATTATTAAACGAGGGGCAAAAGCTCCAACCCTACAAAAGCTTCTCAACGCCCGATTTCGCACCTTTTGCTGGCATCCGGTGCAGAAATTGCAGTTTCCAAGTGTAGGTCATTAATCGCCAGGGCCCTCCATATACCTTCTATATACCTCAAATAGACACCATATACCCCCGTTTCAAATGGCGTTAACCTACGTGTTCTAAGTAGTTCTAAGGGTGTCTGGAGTCCTGGAACCTTTTTGCCTTTCATCGTAATGACCAAATCCCAAATGGGGTGTAAGGCTTAGGGTCTTAATAATGACCCGATGAGGGTTTCCAACAGTTAGGGGTGCCCTTCGGGGTTGTCCCCATAATTCCCCATAATAAGGATTATATTCGGGGTCTATATTGGGGTCCCCCTCTGTTGAGAAACTACCGAATGCCAATAAACCGCAAAACAAGATGTGGACTAAGACGCCAAGGCATGTCAACTGTTGATTCACGGCCATTGTGTCAAATCCTAAAGCCCCTAGACCCTCAAAACCTACACCCTGAACCGTCAGACCCGAGCCCCGAGTTGACTTCAAGTGGGTGAGTTAGTGTTTAGGGTTTAGGGAGTAGTGAATGAGAAGGAAGGGGTGAACAAGAGACTACAAGGACAATAATTTTGTTGTGTTCTGTTTTGATCCTGATTTTGCAAACTTTGCCCTGAAAGTCTCAAACCCCCCTCATGCAAGTGCCTAAATCATTACCAGTGCACCGGTGCCGTTCTTCAGGGTACCTCCACCTAGACCTCCAGCCCGAAACCGTAAACCTTAAACCCCTAAACCTTAAACCCCTAAACCCTAATCCTAAATAGTAGCTTCCATTTTCTTTTCCATTATCCCTATATAACCCCAATATACACCCCATAATCCCTATATAGCTCCTATATGATCTTTTCCATTATCGCTATAGAACCCCCCATATCCCCTCCCGTGCCACCGAGCTCTAGCCTGCCAGGGCTTTGCCAAGCAAAGTCGCAGCCAGTCTCCGCAAACGCGGCGCGCCTCTCTGAGAACTGCTTAGTGGATTGCAACAATCCTGTCCTTTAACCTTGCTAGTTAGGTTTAGAGTTTAGGGTTTAAGGTCGGTTTTGCTAGAAGTGTTGATGTACTGGTGTGCTGTTGCAAAGAAGTAGTTGTGTTGGTATTGGCGTTGTCAACTTGTGTTTTCTTTGTCTGCTCCCTGACCATTTGTGTACTCATTACTCCTGGCAGGAGTTTCTTTTTGCCTTCGTACCATTGCTGCTATTTCAACAACCATGAGGTCAAGAAGCGTGTTGTTTGATACTTAATCTCACGAGCATTGCTGTTGCCATTGTTTTTTTACTACAGCTGCCATTAGCAAATGGTTTGGGGGAGTAGGTTGCAGGGGGATTGAGCCCTCGGACGCGAATCAAAGCAGGTACGGGAATCGGTTCTGTGTTGCGAGCTTCAAGGCAAGTGTCCCCCTCATAGCCTCTCCCCTTGTTTTGTACAAAGAGAGTTCTCCATGCTTTCCTGGCTAGAGCTTCAGAAACTCACGGCACTGTTGCAGAGAGCGATTGTGACCTACTTTGCCCCAGAGGTCGGTATGTAACTTAAGATTCTTTTGAGTTCTATATGTGTCTCTATCACCCAGACCTACCACAAGGAAGTGTAATTTTTAAGGGGCCAAAGAACTAAGCAACTAGGTTAGTCTGGGAGGCTCCCAAAAATGTTCTATCCTTTCATTGACCTTCCACAATTATGATATAACATATGTTAGTTTCCCTAAATAAGGGACCCCAACGTAGACCCCACAACGCTATAATCCTTGTTCTAGGAACCCGCACAAAGGTACCCCTAATTTTGAGAAAGCCCCATATACCACCTAACAATATCCGGATGGGCCCTGGCCTTTGCTTGGAGAGCCCTCCTGTTCACCGTTGATCGGACTCCACGCCTTATGCGTGTTGGCGAAGCCAACAAGCAAACAGCTGTCGCTTCTTCAAGCGATTTCATTGGAGAGGGTAAAAATTGCGAATGGGCTAGGGCTTGGCGTGTTAGGTTTCACTTTGTTATCAGCCCCTCCAACCCCCGCCCGGCTTCCAAACACATTCATCTCGTCAGAGCGCGGAACAGAAACTTTCAACAAACAATGTTAGCTCGCCGGAAATGGCCCTGCACGACGGCATGTGAGCTATAGTCTAAACTCCAGGTTTCCCCTTATAAGCCCTATAGTATTCCCTATAGAATCCTCAATATAACCACCCTTTTCGGAGTTTAGACGGTGGCTCACATGCAGGGCAGGCGAGGGGTTCAAGGTTATTGTGGAAGCTCTAGGCATGTAACGCGGCTTAGGATTTAGGATTGGGCTTAGGGTTTAGGGCTGAGGGTTTGGCGCTTAGGATTTAGGGTTTAGGGCTAGTCTAGTTGCCTGGTTGGTCTTGAAAGGGAGACTGGGAGAGTGGATCCCCACAATAGTCGCTATATACTCACCTACTCACCTACTCACCTGTAATAGTCCCTGTACTCATTCCTTCATCAGCACCTGTAAAATATTCGAGGATGGTGAGAACTTCGCAACAGAAGTGCTGCTGTGAGGGTCCAGCTAGGTGGTCATGCCTCCATCTTTCTGGAATTTTTCTGCGCGAGAACCCAGCGGATGCTGCTCAAAATATGAGATATTAGGGTGTACGGTTGAGGAGTACTAAGGCCCTTATCAAAGGGACTGGTGATGACGGCGCTGCGCGCATGTCCAGAAGCAGTCGGGGCGCTCTTCATGAAATAGCAGCACATTGCATTACATGTTGTATCCTAATTACACCCCCTTTGAAGGGTTAACCGCAGCAGCTAGGGGGATATCCTTGCCCTGCTGTTTTTTGGGCACATAACCCTGCTCTAATTGAAAGGTTAACCCCTCAGAGCCTTCTTTGAGAAACCAAAAGCACTAGAATTATAGTCTAGGGCCTAGGGTGCTTGTATCTCAGACAGACCTCAAAATCATATGTGGACATTCTTCACAAATCGGAACTCTAGGGTCAAACCATGGGCCCCATAACTACTATATACCCCATATATATTAATGTACCCGTATAAGGGTCCCTAGAATCCGCCTAAAAGGGCTAAGGGCCCAATCCTAATTCGGAACACCGCCAAAAATGCGGCTTAACCTGCAGGCCGCTCGATGGCTGGGCGGTGCTGCGCGGCAGGCAGCGGTCCATGCGTGGCTAGCTTTGGGTTTAGGGGTTTTAGGGTTTAGGGGTCAGTGGGGTTATACTGGGGTTATGGGAGGGTTTAGGGTTTAGGGGTGAGTCGTTTTTGCTATGGTTCTTTCTCAAATGTTTCTCAAACATTGGGTTTATAGCGGTTATGTGGGATACATATGTAGACCTCGCTAGTTTAGGAATCGGACGTGCAGCTTAGGATGTTGGATCTATTCTCAAGTAGGTCCATCTTGACCAACAAAACATCTACATCTTTACAACCAACATCCTAGAGCTATTTGTGCCATATTCTAAACTCCGTTATGGGGCATTATATAGGGAACTATTACTTGGGATATCAAGGAGGATACTAGGAGTTTCAATTATGGCTCAGTTGGAGGACTTACGTAAAAAATAGTTACAGGTGGAGGACCCGTGAGGGCCCACCCCCGAGGCCCCTAGCAACCCCTTGCGAGGCCGCAAGCACTGGAATTCCAAAACAGGCTTTGCAACATGTGTACGCCATCAGGGCTCTATTCCGGCATCCTGGCTACAAAGAATAAGGGGCAGCTACTGCTGCAACATGACATTTTCGCGATTCTATACTGAACATTCAGAGAGCTTTACATCTCACCTTCGTGCGAAAAATCCTGAGAGCACCTTAAGGAGCTTTTGAGTCCCGACCCTATACCCCCCAAATCATTGATCCCTTTGTGCAGGCTGGTGCATCGCTAGCAAGACTTGGCAAAGGTTCGGACCTCGGGCGATTGCTGCCACACAGTTCGGGATTTTTAGAAGTGGGTAGCTAGTTCGTGTTGTCGATTTTAGAAGCCCTTTTGGAACACATAGGCGCGTGCCAAAGAAAGTGGCTTGAAAACAAGTCTCAGGGTCCACACACGTCACATACCCCTGATACATGGGGTATGGGTGAGAAGGCGTTTTTTTCTGCGCTGCAGGTGGACCTTTAGCATATGCTGACTTTTCACAAGGCGTGTGACAGAGGGTTCAGGGACAGGAGCACGGCAATAGGATTGTTTTCGCCGTTCAGCCAAATCTGAAAATAAGCCTCTTGTCTTCATTGCTTCACTTTTTTGGCGCCGCAGAGCTCCGCCACTAGGTTGGGGTTCGCAGGACTGAGCGCCTAGACCTCTGGAACTCTGGACCGCTTGGTATCGGGGACTTGAAGCCGGCTGCCGTCGGCTGAGCCTTCTCCCTCCACTGCTTCCACATAGCACTGGTGGCTACAAACGGCTTTCCGGCAACACGGGTCAGGGCAAAGAGGAAAAGGGGCCAAGGCCTTCATGGTCTTGGCCCATGGAGAAGAAGCTGCGGTCTAATGAGGCTCCAAATGTGTAGGTTCAAGCCGAGGGCAGTCCCATGCTCCAACGCAAGCTTGGGCTACATCCGAGTTTGGACAGTGCCCAGTGTCGTCTGAAACCCTGAACCCGGGAAGCTGGAATTTCAAGTCCTGAATCCTGAGACCAAGCCCCATGGACACAGGTTGTACCAAAATTCTGTAAGGGCCTGAACCTTGAACTCGAATTATCTCTCAAGCCCTGAGCCCTATAAGCCCCAGAAACAAGCGGAACTAGATCCTGAGGCTTGGAAGTTTCTCTATATTATGAAGTATTCCCTTATTCCCTACTAACCCCCATATAACGAAACCCTATGTAACCCCTATATGACCTTATAACCCCTATATAACCCCTATAACCCCCCCAGTAAGTAACTCGGGGAAGCCGTTCTGCAGGGCTGAGCACCGACGGCCTCCGGGACGACCTGGAGAGCCGCGCGTTGCGTGGTGGAGGATTTGGTAGGGTGCGGTTTGCGGCTGCAAGGCTCCGAAGCTTCATAACTAGATATATACACACACATACATATATTTGTATATGTACTATCTCCCTCTCTCTATCTCTATATGTATGTACCTGTATATATACATATATATAGAGGTAGGCATCTTAGGGGTATAGGACTAGATAGGTAGGTTATGTAGGGGTAGATTGAGTTATCTTGGATGCTACGGCGCCCAGGGACGCAGAATCTGAGCCAGCTAGCCTTCAGGTCCGGTGCACCAGAGTCGCTGGAGGTGGCGCTCACCGACGCTTTGCTTGCAGTGGAACAACCCTATATCGCCCTGTGAATCAAAGCCCTTTAAAGGGACCCTGACGTTATTCATATACATGTTACATATATACAATTATATATTTACCTATCTATCTACACCCCTAATCTCCCTGTTAACGCCATTCCATGCAGCTTTATTACTCTCGTTGTTGCGCATGGTTTTTGGCTTCGTACTCTGCTGGGGGAGGCTTTTGGTGCGGGAGTTGGTTCCTTCGACGTCATTAGCTCCTGTGTCTTCCCCCGCGTTCTTGTTTTCTTTCGGAACCTTTGAGAACCAGGACCCTCCTAGCACCCTCTACTATGGCCCAAATACCCGCCCCAAGACACCATAGCCCCTATTGAGGGGGGGGGGGCTGTTAGTTGGGAATGGACCAGAAATTGGAAGCCCTATACCTTAAACGCTACACCGTACACCGCCAAAACCTTATTTAGGGCTGCTCTGTGGCCATGCCTCCAGTTTCTTCCTAGAACCTTGAACCCCAACCCTGTTCCCTACTAACAACCGACAAAGACAGTCACTTAAAGGGGCTTAGTAGGGAATAAGGGTACGGTTCAGGGTTTAGAGTTGGTAGGGAATACGGCACTATATTTTGTAGGGAATGTTTTGCAGTATTCCCTACTGGGAATCAGAAATTTCAGAGACCGCGAACGGTCAGGAGTGGGGGAAACTCCTGGCTGCACAAGATGACATTCCACGATACGTGCCTTGCTTTCCACAGATTAGGGATGAGAGGTTCTTGGACCGCTTCTCCGCCAGGGATTGCAGAGGTGATTTGAGCTATAGTCTACACTCCTAGTATCCCCCTGAATATTCCGTATAGTCGTCCCTCTATAATCTAGTGATGTAACCCCCTTAGAGGAGCTTACGTTGTGGCTCATATAGAGTCAACGTCGGTATCGGAGAGTTTGGTTTTCTGATTTCTGCTTAGGGTGCCTCCAAAGTCTGGGGGGTTCCTAAAATGAAGGGTACGATTTTGGGGGGCCCTATAATAAGGATTCTACTGCTTTGGGATCTATATCGGATACCCGTCTTTGGGGAAACTGCCACAGCTCGAAAATCATGATGCATCTCTCTCCGGGTGCCTTCGGGCAGCAAGTATTGGAGGACTCCCTTTACATGTTCTCGTGCATTCCTGTTTTGGGACTGAGCGCGATTGTGTGATCCAGGTGTTGAAGCTTCCTGAGTTTCTCAGTTGAGAGGACGGATCGCCAACTTTCAGCTTAATAGACCCGCGGCCGACAGCTTCAAGTTTGGGATGAATTACCCAAGGGTCCTATTGTACATATATATATATACATATCAGGTAAGGCTATTCCCTAACTAAGGGGTACTGGGTTCTTTTGGAGGCATACTGTAATTTTTTCATAGCTAGGGAGTATGTGGCTCTTTCTGAAGAGTGAGTTTTGGGAACGGCCGCTTTCGGGGGATGATCAACAGAGAGAAAGTCATGCCATATCATGACTAGGCCCACAACTTACTGGTTGTTGATAGGGAATAACGGAACATGGAACATAGTGCGTAGGAGTTATATAGGGATTATATTCCCATAATCCCTACTAAGGCAAGTAGGGTAATCTTTGTGCCCCTAATATCTAACTTAAGTCTTGGCCTTTTTTTCAAGTAGTCTCGGGGGCAGATTTCATATTTGGGGTATTTGGTGAACCCGTATTATATAGATCAACCAGGATGGCCTCGCATAAAGGTTCCTGCCTTTCTTCGTAGGGCGTTTCTCATACTTATCCCTATAGAGTCTTAGAATCCCTTTGTAAGCCCTATGTGCTTCCTAGGGTCCCATGATGAAAAAAATCTTACCTAGCCTAAACCTTAAACCTTGAACCCAGCCCCTGTGAACAGGAAAGCCCACAGGGCAACGTGTTCATGACTTTCCGCACCGTGTTTCTAGCCAGCAAGGCGGCTTACGTGTCCAGTGTGGGGTTGAATTAAATGCTCATGCAAAAAGGGTCCAAATGGTTTGAAAGCCTAAAGGCTGGCCAGGATGATACCCTGTCATCCTAGTATTATGATAACATATATTGTGCACCACGGCCTGAGCAGTCTCTCCAGTATGTTTGTTTGCATGGCGCTTACTGAGCATGGTTCTGTCATGTCGGTTCATGGGAGGGAAGCTTCCTGCATCATGCGTGTGTGGGTCCTGCTTAGAGGGCTTCAGGGAGCTTAGGTGTCAGGGTTTAAGGAGCCTATGGCAGTCAGGTTCCTGATGTCACAGTGCGTCGTTGTCTCGCTACTGTTCCACGGATACTATATAACAGTTCCCCAATAGTGTAACGGCAAGACTGCTACACCCCTGAGAAGCGTCATATACATGACTATGGCTTCCTGCGGGACGAGTTGGGAGCACAACATCCATGACTTGCCAGACAGGCAACATGCTTTTCATGTCAGACAAGATGCATGTACCAGGGTAGGGCAGGTGTACATGTATCCAAAAGCGGGATAGACATGCTCATCCATAAGTACGCTTGAGTTCGGCAGCCACGAGCCGTCACGAGCCTATGGATTTCTACAGTTCATGCACAATTCCGGAATGGCTTTAAATACATGTTCTTTCTGACCATGTTTCCCAGAGCACATGTGTCCACAGTTATGTGTGTAGTACGCTCCAAGCTGTTAGGAGCGTCTTTTCTCGCGCCAACCTTCAGAGGTGGCCGAAAGCTGCAAGACGAGCACCATTTTCCGCTTCGTTGATTAGTCCCTTGAAGTTTTCAAGCTCGTATAGTTTCATATGGGGTTTCCCAAAATTAGGGTGGCCCCATAATGAGGATTAGGAATGATTGTAGTAATTTGGGGTCTATACTGGGATCCCCCTATTTTGGGAAACTAACATATGAGAGTAGTGCGACGGTAACAAGGCCACTGCGCTCTAAACTTTGGGTGCTGCCTCCGCTTTGCAACTGTTGGATAATATTGATACAGTTATATATAGCTTCCAATATGACCCCAATATGGATTGTTGGGGGTGAGGGCAGTACCCAAACTAAACTACCTCAACCACAACCTTGTGGAAGTTGCATAGATGGTTCCCACATGCACGAGTCAAACCTACGACCGGTCTGCAGGACTACAGGGTTTAGAGTTCAGGGTAAGCTAGCACAGGTGCTACTCCTTTTCTGGAAGGAGGCACGGCCTGATATGAAACCCAATATACTATACAGTCCTGATTATAGGAACTCTGCAAAAGGCACTCTGCCTCTTCGAAAAGGGGCAGCCCTCACCCTTCAACTGCTTGACGCCTCTACGCAACCTTGCATGGCAAGGCGTGCAACTTGTCATTGCAGACTGCTGCGGATGGTTCCTCGTTGGCATGGCAAGGGGTCAAAGCTGCCCGTACAGTGACGCGGGCATAGGGTGTATGTTTTGGGGCTTTCACTTATGGCTTGTCACATTGGTTGATGTGAATACAAGGCCGACATATCGCAAGTCGTAATGATGGAAATTGTGTGCCTGTTCGTGTTTGTAGTATTTGTAGCATAAAGACATACCAGAGCTTTTTTTGTGTGCCCTTGCCATGGTACACAAATATCTGTGTGAAGCTACGACCCTAAGCCTACTGCTGCCCAATACTTTCTGTGTTGCAGGGTGGGAAAGCGGGGGGTACATTCTCAAGAGAAATCACCGGCAATGCTTCGCATGCTTCGGGGAGAATCTTTTTGAGCGTTTGGCTGCACAAAAGCCTTGCATGACCCTGAAGGTTTCGAAGTCCATTCACCAATTTCCTGGTGCGTATATTCTATATAGTCATCAGGGAATCAGGGAAGGAGCCCCTTACAATCCCTTAGAACGGTCCCTGCAACCAATCCCCCAATGTCCTAGTAACCGCAGAAAGCCGCAGTTTCCGTTGAATTTTCCATGTTCTTTTCTATCCGATTCTCCGTTATGCCCTTTCATTAGCCATATAGTAACCCCCCATATAGTAACCCCCCATGATATGTACCCATTTCAGATTTTCCATTGTTTCCATTTGATCTTCCCTTATTTGGTCCCTAAACCTTCAGCCCAAAATACCTACTTGTTTGGGAAATATCCCATACCTCAAGCCTTAAATCCTATACCTGAGTAGGTTCCATTTTCTGATTTGGTCCTTCAACCCTAAACCCTCAGTACCAGGGAGACACGACCAGGTCTGGCAAGCAATCGTCGCGTTGCCACAGCGCCAAAGCTGGAAAGCTGCATCTTCACTGAAAGAGGGTTTAGGGCCACCCTAAACCTTCAACTAATCCCTAAACCCCATAATTCCCTAAACCCTAATCCAATGCCACAGGCAGACGTAAAAGTCCGAAGGGTGGAAAAACCACAATCCCCCCCACAACACCCCACCACCCCACCCTGCCACCCCCCTCCCCCACCCCCAACCCACTCCCCACCCCACCCCCACCCCCCTCCCCCACCCCCAACCCACTCCCCACCCCACCCCCACCCCCCCCTCCCCACCCCCCGCAACACCCCTCCCCCGCCCCACCCCCCCAACACCATACATACTTCCTACAAAATATCAAAGACCGCCCCAAACCCTAAGCAGAAGGTTTTTCTAACCTTTCCGGGATTATCTAATCTGGGGTCGGGGGTGCTCATTTGAATATGTTTTTTGTCACTTGGATTTAGGCTTCAACGGTTTGGGATTTAGAGTTGGGGCTTTAGCGTTTAGGGATTGGGGCTTAGGATTTAGGATTTCACATTGATATTAAGCACCCCTCACCCCCAATACTAATTATGGCCCGCGGTATATGAGATCTCTTAGGCACCTACGCTGCAACAATGGGAAAAGGAAAAAGTGACTTCTGGAGAAAAACGCCGGAGCCTTTTTTTCTATTACTCTACGGGGATTTTCATGATTGAAGAGAGACTCTCTGGCGAAAGCTCCGCAACGGGTAGCTCAGGAGGCCATGTTGGAGTCTCTATTTCCCAATAAACTTTCATGAGCAAATCAGTCTTCAGAATCAGCTTTCCTAGTCTGGTTTCTCAGCCAGGTGAGCCTCCCTAAACCTCAAACCTTGAACGATGAGCTCCTGCATTTTAATTACAGGAGTTCAAAGCTGCAGAATCATTTTTTTGAATAAGCCGCAATCAGCTCAAAACCTGTTGAAACATACGTTAAAAACCCTTCCTATTGTTTTTTTAGGGTCTGGAAATACACTTCTGGATATCAAAGAGGCTTTTCGGTCAGAAATGACTGCCTTTAAAGTGCGCCTTGGCCCCAAAATTGTCTAACACAGTTTCTTTCAAATCTAGGGGCTAGATTAGTCTTGAGCTCGGATTAAACCTACTTTGGCATCAGGCGCAATCCTTGTATATGTACTCAGGCAGGGCATCTACTACGGCATCTACCCAATTCTGGAGATTACTTATGGCAGGCATAATTTCTTGTGTATATATATATATGTATTTATGGAAAAGAGGTATCTCCCTACAAATTCCAAGGTTTCCACTCAATCGTCCATGTTCTTTCCAGTTCTATTGGGCTATAATTGCCCTAGCCCCAAATCCTAAATCCTAAATCTTTCTGAGAGCAGGGAACCCCGGAACAGCTCCTGTGCCAGCAGTGCGACGCGCGTGCCGAAACCCTAAATGCAAAAAGTTTCCTAACCAGAGGACTAGACAGACTGGGATATATTGAGGGGTCCTCTAAAAATCCCCTATATTATAATAGTTCCCTATATATCCCCTATATTATATTATCCCCTGTATAATCCCCCTTAAGGAGTCTAAACTCTAAAAAATCAGTTCTTAAAAGCTGCTTTAGCTGACTAAGGCAAAGTCTGGCAGGCTTTTTGCAAGGCCGCTGGTCTGAAGTGTGCATTTTCAGAATAGAAGGGCCCCGATGAGAAATTCAGGGTTCCTATTCTAGGGGTGATCAGGGGGGATACCAGGAGAGTTTAGACTATAGCTCACGATATTAATCGCAAGTCCACATCCATGAGGCACACCAGTATTGATGCCATGAGACTTTAGGGGTTCCAGAACCTAAATCCTGAGGATCCCCATAGTATCCTGCAGTTCTGAGCAATGGCTGGTTATAGCCTCAGTGTGCATTCAGGGGCAGGTTTGAAAATACATGTTTGCTGCGCTTACCTCCTTTAGCATATAATCCTCACCGGGCCATGTACATATATATATATAGGTATATCATGTTTATAGGGCCCCCAAACCTACCGTAGTATTGGGGTAAGTTTAACCTTTGTTATATTAACCTATGAACTCACATTGTTCCCACATAGCCCTAGGACAATCTATGGCACTGCTGGTCCTAGTCACGTTTGTAGCGCAAAAGGTCTTGCTGTGGATCAGCTGCGTTATCGCATACGTACAATTTGGCCTTGTTTCCTTCTGCTAGTGATACCTAAGCCTTAAACCCTACAGCACGTCATAAACTCAAACCCTTAACTCTTGCCGACTCTTGATGATGTCGTCCCTGCAGAGGGCCGAAGAGCTTGTCGTTGTGCAAGGCTTCGAACCCTCCATACAGTGTAGGGTTCAGGGCTTGTCTTATCTTACGCGTGTAGTGTTCAGGGTGTTGGGGTTTGGGGCTTAGCGTTTAGGGGGTTAGGCACACTGTTGGATTATTGCAAGTTTCCTTGTGCTTTTGACGGAACCTTTTCTTCAGTGTTTTTTGGGTTCTTTGGCCTCTTTGTTAAAAGACTTCGACCCTTCTCAGGACATACCGGTGGGAGCCTGGCTTTTGAGAAATAGGAATCGTAGGTTTCTCAGTTTACGCCTTCTTGGATCTAAGGTCCTCACATGCCTATTATATACCCTATATGTAC
>CAJNIZ010031779.1:152465-193912 GCA_905231905.1 Symbiodinium pilosum | reverse complement strand
CGACGGCGTCAACGTCGTCAACGGCGTCAGCAAAAAAACACGGCGTCAACGGCTTCAACGGTTTCAGCCAAAACCACGGCTTCAACGGCTTCAAGGGCTTTACAAATTCACGGCTTCAACGGCTTCGACGGCTGCAACCAAAATTACGTATTGCCTCTGGACATCTCTGAGTGCATTGGAGGGTCTACATCTCTTGAGAAATGTATAGCCTACTATAGCAACTCCTGATATTGCAGCAGTGAAAACCACGAAGCCCAAGGCATGCGCCTTACTCTTGGGAATAATGGACTTCAAGTAACTACACCAAGGTTCACGATTTGTAGCATCAACAGAAGTACAAGCTCTTTCGCACAAACCCTGCCTTCTTCCATGGTAATTTTACCAGACGGTAGGGGACCGTCCGAGTCCAAAATTCCCTGGGCTGCACGGCCCTAAACCCTTAAACCCTAAACCTTAAGCGCTAAACCTTAAACCCCAGACCTGAAGGCCCAGCCCCCAGAAGATGAACTTCGCTAAGCCCTAAATCTTAAACGACAGTCTCAAACTGGGGGACCAGTGAGCGACGCCTGCCTGAGGGTAGCTTAGGATTTTGGGTTTAAGGGGTCTTGTCCCCGCTGAGGCCGGGAACTCTATCTTATGGTGTGAGTAGCCCCATAATGCGAGTTAAACCTGGCCCAAAGCTGAGGCGCGTAGCCGAGGCCTTCGAGCAGCTTGGTGTTGCCAGCATATGGGATTCTTCTCCAAGAAATAGACATGTCTTCCTTGTTGGGTTGTTTTTGTAAGGGGCTATTAATGTATCACGAATATATCATCAGAAGCAGAGCAGAACTATTTTGGAGATTCTGTGTAGTGCAGTCCTTCTTCGGGGTTCAGTGATGCTAGTACATGCGCTTATACCCGAAACATTTCCAGAGCAGCTAGCTGTCATTTGCAGCGCGTAGGATTCTTGGGGTCCGTGAAGTTTTGCAAGACCTCTTCGGGTGTCTTTCTTAGAAACAAACAAGTGCTGGCAGTGTGTAATCTTGTGGGGTTCCGTAACAAGGGACGCGGGAAGTATGACGCCTCTCTAGCATCACGAACCTGAGTTTGATCATTTCTAACTTCGTCATCACCTCACAATTGTTCTGAAATTCATGTAATTAGCCCGTTAAGCGGAGACCCTCGCAAGCCCTACTTGGAGGTTCAGAGTAAGCATAACGTGTAATTGCAATTATCACCCACTTAGAGCAGCTATTGTTGATACTAAAAAACCTGCATGACTTTCGCATACTATAGTACCATAATTCCCAAGTTTAGGGTACTTAGGGTGTGGGCTTCCCAAAATTAGGGGTACCGTGTTGGGGGGTCCAAACAATAAGGATTACAGCGTTCGGGGTCTAAATTTGGGTCCCTTACGCAGGCAGGCTACCATGTAGGTTAGAATTGCCCGGAACCCCCAAGCAGACGGTACACCCTTCCACATGAAAGGCTTAGGGGTTTAGGGTTTTGTTCACCGTTCAGGGTTCAGGGCTCCATCTTCGAGCTTAAAAGGAATATTGATAAGTTTAGGGGGGCAGGGTGGGGGGTATTGACCCACGCCCGGGGACTAAGATCCGAATCCATGGACTTGTAATTCTCAAGCCGCGCGGGCCCGAATTTCCAAGCCTGGATCATTTTAGAATGGTTTGTAACTATTAGTGTTCAACCCCACCAGGGAAAATCAGTTTCATATTTTTATTGGAACCTTATACCCAAAACCCCACACCCCAAATCGGAACAACCCCCTATACAACCCCTATATAACCCTACATAAGCCTTATATAAACCAAGAAAAGCCCTGAGGTAGGCCGTAACCCTAAACCCTAAACCCTGAACCCTGAACCCTAAACCCTAAACCCAGCACCTTTAGCCCAGGTTCGAGTTTGAAGTGCCTGAGGAGCTCGAACAGCCGGAGGAGCAGCCAGGGGCTTGGTTTAAGGTTTAGGGTTTAGGGTTTAGGCTTCAGAGTTCAGGGTTTAGGGTTTAGGGTTCATTGTTCAGAGTTTAGGGTTTAGGGCTCACTTGGACCCTCCAATGTAGTTCCTTTTTGGGTTTGTTTTGGTTTTGGGTTACGAGGCCGAGGTTCTATAATACTTAGCGCTTTGACCATGGTGCCGGAAACGAAATCGATAATTTGGGGTGTGCTGTTGTAATTCTGGAGCCCTTCATTATGGTCTATTATGGTATGCTGAGTAACACCCTAAAATTGTGGGTCTCATTTGAACCATCCCCCAAGAACATGGGCCAATGACTTCGAAAACCTGAGGCATCACCTGATAGTTTTTAGCTGAGGATGCGTCACGAACAAGTAATTTGACGCAGCTTGCAGAGTGCGGGGTTTCAGGTGTAGGGTTTTCGGATGGGCGGGGAGCTAGCTAAGTGTTTGAGTGAGGCTCTAGCCCCACATCACCTGCGATGGTCCAGTGTAGTCGGAATTGCCAACGGCTGAGCCGATTCCCAGTGCATATCCTGAAACGTGTGGCCTAAACCCTATGAACCCTAAACTCTCCAAACCCTAAACTGAACAACTCTATAAACCCTACACCCTATAAACCCTACACCCTATAGACCCTACACCCTATAGACCCCAAAATCCTTAACCCTAAGCCTACCGCCCTTCCCCTTAGACTGTATCACACAAAACACGGTACCGTAAACCCGCCATGACATGAGTCATAGTCTCAACCCTTTAAAGGGGCTTGTATATAAGGGACTATATGGGTAGTATTTTATTTGGGGATATTATGGTACCCATTATTTTCTTACTAGGTTCAACCACCCAAAAAACATTACTCATATGAGCCGTATAGGGGGTTTAGGGGGGGACTTTTATGGAATATGCAATGCTACAACTTTGGTCCAGGGCTTTAGGGGTTATTAATGGGGATATTAGGAGTTTACGCGAACCCAGACCCGTGATTCACAAACCCCCTCCCCTTATAGGGATTCTAATAGGGATCCTTACATTAAGGCCCTTAAAAGAACGGGTTTATTAATTCTGACTAACCCAAAACCCTAAACCCTTCTCCATTCTAGCTCACATGGAATTCATGATGAGGCTCGAGTCCATTGAATAGGACGTGTTTTTTCTCACCCTAAGGGTCCAAGGATCCAAATAATAGGGTGTTAGGGCCCAAATACTATAATAGGGTATTTGGGCCCTAAAACCCTATTGTTTGGGTCCTTGGACCCTTAGGGTCAGAAAAGAAGGGCATTTGGGGACTCCGTGGGAGAAATCGCGGTTTAGGGTTAAGGGTTTGGGGTTTAGGGTTTGGGGGTTAGTGTTTAGGGTTGAGGGTTGGGGGTTTAGGGGTTAGGGTTGGGGGTTTAAGGTTGGGGGGTTGGGGCTTAGGGTTGCGGGTTTGCGGTTAAGGGTTGGGGGATTCTTGGGACATATTGGGATTGTGGAGGTCCCTACTACAGAGCCCACAGGTGTTTTGAGAAACTGCCGCAATCACACATACTGAGCCCAACGCAGTTGACCATACACCCTAGCTCCCGCCACGCAGTAATAGTGACTACACGGGATCATGGTGATTGTGTAAGGGTCCCCCTTCATTCCTGCTATCACTGTTACAAGGTAGGGGTGTCTCAACCGAAGCCCCTCAATCCACCTAGTTTGAAAATCTAAAAATGCACATTTGCAAGCTTGACAAGCACAGACCAGAAGCCTAGTCTACTAACTCCAGTGAGTAGGTGATAGGGATGCTTGGAAGGCATCAGAGGGATTTATCGGTTTTAGGAGTTTCGGGTTTAGGCTTTTGAAAATGAGTAAGTAGCTGTTACATGATGTTACAAGTCCTGTAATTGGGTTTGTCCTGCGTATCACCTCCCTCCCACTTACCAAGCCCCCCGAGCCTGTAAGTCATTCAGCCTCTGAAAGAAATTGTCGCTCCCATGCTGAGGGGCCTAGCGCACACGAGCAGCACAAGCGAGAACGGACGCTTGGCGCACAGTAGAATGATAGCGTGCGATTCAGCCTTTATTCAGTGGAGTTCCTCCAACGAGAACCAAAGCGCTTACAAACTTACAGTCCCCCTTAAGTAGATAGAATATAGGGTATATGGGCATCTTATTATAACATACCCAAAGCCATATTCTATCTACTTAAGGGGACTATAGGGTCCCCCAAACAACTCTACCATCATTGGGATCCACACCCTGAAGAGGGACTCTTCTTAAGGGATTACAATAGTACCCCTTTCAAAGGTACCCCCCCCGGGTTTAAGGAGCTAATAAGGACTATATGGGGCTTCATAAGGCCTAATAGGGTTTTTGATCTGGGGGGAGTACCTTTGGGGGGGTTATTGTTGTAATCCCTTACTTCTTAACATCTCCATTGTCCTAGCGAGGCAATCAAAAATCACTGCTCAGGAGAACTTGCGCAGTCTGCGATGCTGCAGTGAGGGAAGCCTTCCCACTTGAAGGGGTGGGGCACATGGTAAGTAGGGTACAAGTGCAATGTTCAGTTAACCCTGAACCCTAACCCCGCAGCCGTAAACCCCCTGCGTGTGTTGATGTCCTTGCTATGCCTGGAACATAGGCGGTACAAAGTACTATTCCTGCTTTCGGAATGCCCGTTGAGCTTCAATTGCCCTTAATTGTAAATGTCTGTTCAACCACGTTCGAGATCCTATGGCAGCATGTAAGGTATTTTCCAGGACGACAGTCTATTGGGCTTTCTGGTTGACGCCAAACCCTTAGCCCTAAAACCCTGAACCTAAGCCCTAAACCCTAAACCCCCAACTCCCAAACCCTAGAGGCTCGTTTCCTTCCAAGGCTCTAAGCTCTGGTTCATGAACTCCTACAGGCTCTTCTTACCCCAGAAGCTCAACCCTCACTCGGTTTTGTTTCGCTGCCTTTTGAAGATCCCCAGGTACATTAACAACACATATATATATATACTCATACATGTATCGCTGCATACTTTTGTTTGTACTTGTGTGTATATACATATACATATATCCATCTATCCCTATAAGCCCTAGACCCCTAAACCCCGAACCCTAAAATTCCAAGACCCTAAATTTCCAAACCCCTAAAACCCTAAACCCTTAAAACCCTAAACCTCTAACCCTAAACCCAGCTTGCTTGGCAAGTCCCCGCCCCTTCTGCGACCCTTGGACAGAAGCCTGATCTGCGCTGCTGAGTCAGGGCCGAGGTTGGTTTTCCAAACGGAGAAGTTAAAATCTATTATGCAGGGATCCCTAAGTGTCCAAGGACCCAAATAATGGGGTTTTAGGGCCCAAATACCATAATATCAATGGTAGTTGGGCCCTAAAACCCCATTATTTGGGTCCCTGGACCCTTAGGGGATATCAAGGGATATTTAGGGTTTAGGGTTGTAGGGTTTAAGGTTGAGGGATTGGGGTTCTGGGTGTAGGGTTTGGGATTTAGGCCTTAAGGTTTATGGCTTAGGAATCTGAGTTTTGGCTTTAGGGTTTCTTGGTTGGGATCCGGGGATTTGGATTTGGGATTTAGCGTTTTGGCTTAAGGTTTTTTCCTCTGCCCGATCCCCGAGTTTACGGTTGAGGGCTTGGATGTTTTGGGGAATACTCTTTCATATTGTTCTTTTGGTTACTGACTCTCTGTAGAGGGATCCCGAAATGTGAGGTTCTTTGCTATGGTTTGAGGCTCGTATATTCAAGATTGGTTTCTGGACCAGGGTTCAGGACTTTCAAAGTTTAGAGGTTAAAGCTTACCCTAAGGGTCCAAGTACCCAATAACCATATACTTACCCAAAACCTATACTATACATAGCTACTATTACCCTAGCTAAATATTGGGTACTTGGACCCTAAACCCTAAACCAACCCTAAAACAAAAACCCGAAACCCTAAATAAGGGTTATAGGGCTTAGGAGTAGGATTAGGGATTTGGATTCGGGGCAAGGGTTTGGGCTGCAGATTGCAGGGGCTGGCTAGGTTTCCGGTCGAACGTGTAGGTTCGGGGAATAGATAGATCTAAGGTCTGGGGTTTAGGGTTCCAGGTGTGGATTAAGGGATCTAAGGTTTATGAGCTTTAGGGTTCCCGGTGCGGATTAGCGAATTGAAGGTTTAGGGTTTAGGGTTCCGGGTGTGGATTAAGGTACCTAAGGTTTCGGGTTTAGGGTTCCGGGTGTGGATTAAGGAGTTTACGTAAGGTTTAGGGTTTAGGGTTGCGGGTGTGGATTAAGGGATTTAAGGTTTAAGGTTTAGGGTTGCGGGTGTGGATTAAGGAATTTGTGGTTTAGGGTTTAGGCTGTGGACGTGAGAGCTGTTTAGGGTTTAGGGCTTCAGGTTGGCCATGCGCAAGCCTGAACATCGTGGACATGTGTTTTACCCCTGTCCTCCTTAAAGCTACGTGTCTATGATTCAAGATGTAGGTATATAGTATGGGATCTAGGGTTTAGGGTTAAGGCGGGTATTTTCTGGCTTGCTGTCCTACGGTTTCTTTTGTGAACTCTAGGTGTGTGAGGGTCTGCCTTGCGAAAGATGGAGGTTGTGTCAAGGTAAAATCCTATAGTCTCAAGTCTCACTTAATATTTATATTTCTCACGACCAATGTAAATGCTTGAATCTCGTAGTCTACCTACGCAGGTGAGTGCTGTTCCAAAGTTCGTTCACTTAGTTGACTTATTTGCCAAGCTTGGGACTCCTGGATTCAGGGCAAGCCTGAATCCAAAGTGCGCAGCCGAGCGACGATTTTGTGCAACTGGGCGCTCCGGATAAGTGTGTGACTTAGGTTCGGGCCCCACCCATGTGCAAGATTTGGTGAGGCAACTGTTTAGCATCGTGGTCACCGTTCATGGGTGGAACTCGAGCCTAACAATGTGATGCCTTCGAGTCCCAGCACAGCACTCGGGCAGCGATTCTGAATGACATGTACATGGATGTTTGCACAAATTGGGGTACCCACAACAAGGAGTAAAGTATTCGAGGTATATGCGCGAGACCCCTACTTGGAAAGGAACTCATGGGGGAAGGTAGAGCCCTAAGCATGGCTGCAGTAAGTCCTGCCCTTCTTTTTTTGTTTAGGGTTTCCTTTCTCTACATTCAGCGCATTAAGTCATGCCATGCCCTCTCTCAAGTAAGTAATTGCCCTGAAAGGGTTTACTAGGGGACTAATATCACTCCTAGTCCCTCCTGTGGAAACTTTCCCTAAGCAGGGGAATCACCTAATAACCCTAAATCCTAAACCCTAATACCCCTAAACCCTACTTCGCAAGCAGGGATCGGCTTAACCAGGCTTAAACTCCGCAACGGGGGTTTAGGGCTCAAGGTTTCAGAGTTAGAGTCCCCATTATGAGGGGCCATATAATCCCAATAAACCCCAATTGAGGGTTCTAGGAGGGTCCTAGTACACAAGACCCCCTAAGATTTTTTTTTTGTTTATCAGGCGTTCGAGTTTGTCTTTCACCCGGCTCCTCAAATTTTGCATTGAGCTGTTGCAAATATAATATCCTCATAGTAGTTCGTATATATGATCCCCATCACAATCAATACTGGATGTGGCTCTCTCTCCGATTCTCAAGGTAACCTATACCTGTTTCATCCAAGGAATTCAGGACCATAACCTCGGTAGTTATATAGGCTTCGGACATAGGGTTGGAAGTTGGAAGCTCGCCCGGCGTTGTTGGGAGAAGAAGCACGCGAACATGACGTCGCGATGCTTGGCACATTACTCCCACCTTCCCAATCAGGTCAGAATCACATATTGGGTGACGCTGGTGGATGACTCTAACAATTATACATAGCAGCTGGAAAGTTTGTGCCGCTTGAGACCTGTCCAGACTAGAACCACGGAATCTCATCCACCAGGGCAGCACTCCGAACTTCTATTAGTTACCATCCTCTGCCGTCAGTGTCCTGATCGGCGTCAGTACCGGTGGACAAGTCTTCTTCAAGGCGTCCGCGACAGAGACACTCTCGGCTGAGCTGCAAGTCCTGTTCATCCCCTTGTGCCAGATGGTGTGCGATAAGGCGACGCTCAAATCAAAGCTCAGTGAGTATCGTCAGCACTGTACAGTTCTGGGCCCTGGTGGAGTTGAAAATTGGTGCGCACGCAATGACTTTGCTGCTGTTTGGCCTCGTACCCTAAGGGTCCATGTACCTAATAATCATATACTTACCCAAAACCTGTACTATAATTACTATTACCCACATCCCACGTACCTAATCATTGGGTACATGGACCCTTAAAACTAGGAGTCTTCTTCTGTCTACAAAGGACTTCACAGTTTACCAGGCCCTGTTGAGAATCTGAAGCAGCCCTACAGGGGAGCACCCTGTGAACCCGGAAGAAAAGGGTTTGTGACTCAGAGCTTCATCTGTGTAACCAACCCCAAACTCTAAACCCCCTAATGAAATGGGCCTAAGGCTAAGTTTAAGGATGCTCGCATACCTAGCCCCCCCCCAACTAAGCTTTATATTGGCCTAAGTACCCATTATTGAGGACCATATGGCCCCAATTAAGGGTGCCAGGAGGTTCCTAATACCCTAACCCTAAACCCGAAACCTTAAACCCTAAACCGTAAGCCCTACCCCCATTGCAGCATTTAAGGGTACAAGGTCAGAGATCACCAAACCTGTTGTTTCTTGTCCTGAGCTTTCTTTGGCAGACCTACGATGGATGGAGGAAGTCCTGCGCGTCTTAGGACCACTGTTTAGGGTTTAGGCGATTAGGGTTTAGTTGGTTTAGGGTTGAGGATTCCGGGGTATTTGCTATATAAGGTGTTGCAATATTTTGTCTCTCCACTGCAGTACTCGCCTTCAGATATCCATCCCGCAGCTTTGCATCTTTTTCCATACATCTCAGACGACTCACTGTCTCCGCAAACTAATAGGCACCATAGCGATAGAGATATTTGGGGGTTTCTGAAAAACGCTTTTGGGGGTTTCTGTAATAATGATGAGTATGGTAGGCCGGTGCCTATAAGCTAAAGACCTCCAAACTAGCAAGTACCTGTTCGCAACGGACAGTCTTCTGTCGGATGGTGCCTCATGCGCGTTATATGCTTGCGTGCAGAACACGCACTCAACAAACAGAATCTGAGAGTCTAACAGAGTCAAACAGGAAAAGTTGACTCTCATCCCTGAATTCTAAATCCGCTGGCAGTCCTACGCTGAACCCTGAGGCCAAACTCAGTACCCCACATTTCCCACCGTATGTGGTATGTGATTAATATTTGGAGTAGGGATACCACAGCTTCAAGTATGGAGTAACTTTGGGCTGTAATATCAGATTGAAAGAGCATTCTGTTGCTTGGTCCACTCTAAGCCCAAAACTAGTAAAACCCTTAACGACCTAAACGCCTTAAACTCTGAAAACCCGCAAGTGCTGAGATCGTCACACTGGGCCCCGCATACGATCCCCTACTTGTTTCTGGTCAGTATGGGACCACAATCGGGCTGTTAGGGTACATAATAAGTAACAATAGCCTCAGGATTGAGGGTCCATTCTAGAAGCCGGTAGTTACCATCTGGAAGATTATACTCGCAGGGACAGGGGGACTTAGTACGTACGTTGATAATAGGGAATGGCTCATAGAAATTATAAGTATACAGACTAGGTGCCCCTGACCCTCCAAGTACAAGATGCTATACTTACTAGTTCTTGGTAGGGGATATGGGAATATACTCCCCATATAACCCCTATGTAACATTTTCCCATTCTATACATTCCCTACTAACCCTAAATATTGTTTTAACAGGTGGCCGTGGTCTGCGAAAGCAGTGCCGGAGCGGGACGAAGTCGCAGGCCGGCGGTGCAAATTGATCCTCTCCCATCTGGAGGTTTAGGTTTCTTGTTCCGAGTTTTTAGGGTTTAAGATTTAGGGTTTAAGGTTGAGGGTTCCGGGGTTCCGGTTCAGGGCCTACAGGTTAATCCCCGCCCTTGGATAATAGACAAGATATCCTGCCGGCCCTCCCGTCAACAAGAACTCTTCCCAATATACCCAAGGCCTTATTCTATCTACTTAAGGGGACCCCTAAACCCTAAACCCTATTCTATCTTCTTAAGGGGGACTAGAATTTAAGTTCCTCAACAGCAGTCCAGTATTTGGAAGCATTTCACAGAGGAATCGCCTTGCACGAAACTCAGATGCTTTGGCAGAGGGGGGGGGGGCTTTACGGACCCTTTGGACATGTGGGTTCCCTAAGGGTCCAAGGGCCCAAATTCTGAAAGGTGAGGTTTAGGGTTTTGGGTTCCCCTAAGGGTCCAAGGACCCAAATGATAGGGTTTTAGGGCCCAAAGACTATAATGCCCTAAAACCCTCCCATTTAGGTCTTCGGACCCTTAGGGGGTATTACACGGGGAGTAATTCGGGTTCCCTATTATGGCTTTTACCTTTGTCTACAGTCCTTGAACTCATCACGGTTTTGTTTTCTGATCAAATTACTCCATAGATGGAGCTCGAAAGCCTAGCAATCCATGTCAAGTATCCATGAGCACAGGGAGGCCAGTGCGGCTTACAGGAATTCAGGAGTACCTGGACCCCAAAAGTATGTAAAATAATGGCCTTCATGGCTGTTATTATGGGTTTAGAGCTATTATTTTACATACCTTTGGGGTTTAGGTATTCTGAAGTCTTATGAGGCTTCATAGTACCATGTATGGCATGTTCCTCAATTGAAGTGTCCTGCGCTCTCTCGGAAGCCCTACATGATCAGGCAAAGTGATTATATCCCTAAGGGTCCATCACACAGCAATAATATACTTCGGAGTTCTTATACTATGGATCCTTATCATGGTTTTGGTGAGTATATGAAAATTATATACTTTGGGCCGAAGGGGATGGGCACTTCTCAGTGCTGAGAGCTTCGGAACGTCTTCCCCGCAGTTCTTCAAGAGATGCGGCTGATGAACGGCAATTGCTTTTCCTCTAGTTACTGAGGGTTCGTAGAGAAGATGGGAATATTTTGTATAGGGGTTCTGTAGGGACCATATTTCTGTATTCCCTACTTACTAGCAACCACCCTGAACCCTAAACCCTAAGTCTAAACCCGAAACCCTAAGCCCAAGGTTGCAACGGGCGCTGTCTTCTGCCGGCCCCAACCCATCAAGGGTCCGAGTCCCTGAAGAGGATGTCACCTGGGCCGACAGGGATTCCGATAGGAATACTTTGGGCCCAGGTTTAGGGTTTAGGGTTTTTGGGCCCAATTTGCATACGATTTGTATACTTGGATCCGTATGATGAACTCGACATGGAGGGTCAGAAAAACTTAACACTTAGCAAGTAGGTCAATATGGGGATAACTGGGGTTATCATATGGTTTGTAGGTGTTATGATATACTTTTTGGTACTGCCCCCACTCATTAACAATTGGATAATATTTATAATGCAATTATATCTAGCCCTCAATATAACCCCTATTATAGAGTGTTAATGGGTGGGGGCAGGACCCAAGATATACTTACTAGATCCATTGATCCTCCGAGTAGAATGGAAGACCCCAGCTCTCACTCCCCTCCACTGTAAGGCCTGGGGCTGGAAAATCTGAAGCCAAACCTTAACCCTCCCCAGAACCCCTAGACCATAAGGGTCCAAGTGCCCAATAATTAGGTACTTGGGATTTGGGTAATATAGTAATTTTAGTGTAGGTTTCGAGTAAGTATATGGTTATTAAGCACTTGGACCGTTAGGATAAACCCCTGAACCTGCGTCAGACACTGCAAGCTGCGCTTCCCTTCCTAATTAGACAGCACAAGTCCTTGTGAATTCTACCTGTGGCTCCATTTACCTACAGTTTTATGGGTTCTACCTACACATCAAGGGGTAAGTACTACTAAACTAAACTGTAGGTAAATGGAGTCACACTGTTGCTGGAAGAATCTTGCACCACCTTAAGTCCCTAAAGTCCTAGGAACTACAGTAGTTTTAGGGCACTAGGTGGTGCAAAATGTCATCCATCAACAGCATATGGATGGTTGTCAAAATTATGGTGCCCTTTTTGGGTATCCTAAATATTAGGTGTGGTATTGTAATAGGGCTCCAAAAAAGGACCATAATTTTGACAACCACCCATATAAGTCCGCAGTCGTAGGATCTTATGAGCCCTTACTTCCCTAAACCTCAAGCGTTGAGGGCTGCGGAGCTTCGGAAGTGCCCTACCCCAAACCTTGTAACCCTAAAGCCGAGAGGCCCTGAACACAACCCCCAAACCCAAAACCCCAAACCCTACTTCCTGTTTAAGCCCTGAACCAAACCCAAAACCCTAAGCCCTAAACCCAAAACCCTAAACCCTTAGCCGCTAACCGCGTGGCGTAGGTTTCAATGGGAGATCTCTGGACTTGATCCCAGCTCCATGGTTTGTTGCAGTCGTCGTTCTTGTCTTTGGGTTTAAGCTGGTTTAGGGGATTCTGGGTTTAGGGTTCTGTCAAATCGGCAGGTTAGATTTTGTGGATTTTGCCATTTACTGTAGGGGGTTTGGGCTTAATTGGGTGTTGAGACTTGGAGGGGTTGGGGTTTAGAGATTTATGGTTATAGGTTTAGGGGAAGGGTTCAGGGTCTTGGGTTTAAGGTTAATGGCTTAGGGCCAAGGGGAAAGGCTTCAGGGTTAAGGGTTTCAGGCTTACGCTTGCCAAGGGACCTGTATTTAGGATGTGTACCTAACATTTGGCATCTTCACCTTTTTGTTAAGGATCTAGGTTGATCTAGGTAAGGGTTTAGAGTAAACCCTAAACCCTAAATCCTAAACCCTCAGTAGGGCTCCCAGGGTGTACAGTGGCTTCTTGGACAGGATAGGGTTTAGGGTGTAGGGGTTTAGGGGTTTAGGGTCAGGATCCGCAGTTGCGGGACGAAGGGTGGGCCAGGTGTCATGCGATTGCTGTAGCGGTTGAAAGGTTTTTTTGAGTTTAGGGTTTACGGTGATACAGGGTCTAGGATTTAGGGTTTAGGATTTCGGGCTTAGGGTTGAGGATTTAAGGTGACGCTTGCCAATATGACGGTCCTGGGCTACCTAGACCACAGAATGAGATGGTAACATTTAGGCCCGCACAGGAGATTGTCTCTACTTGGACGGGCAGGGGGACTTAGGAAGTAGGTTAATGATGGGGATATCTGTGGTTATGATTTCGTTTTTAGGGGTTATTACAGTAGTCAGAAGTCACTCAGTGAGTCCCCCTGACCTTCCAAGTATCCATGCCGCTTACTGCAAGAAGCCTTTCTAGACTCCTAGATGTTCGTGCTCCAGTATTTATCTAGGCCCCTGTAGTAGGGTAAAGTGTAGGGTTTTGGGCTATGGTGCAAGAGACACTGACATGGAGACTGACTCCACGTTCTTTTTTTGGTATTGGAGTCATATGTAGGAGCTTTTCACCACAGCGACTACGACTTTGCTAAGGTTGAATATTGTGAGGGGGACCCCAATTTTGACCCCAAAGTACTATCATCCTCGTTGCCCGAACCCCGAAAAAGGGAGCCCATATTTGGGCAAAGCCCCAAATATACCTCAACTAAAACCCTCAGGGTCCAAGTACTTAATGATCATATACTTACCCAAATCCTATACTATAGTTACTATTATCCTAAACCCAAGTTGGGTACTTGGACCCTAAACCCTAAACCCTAATCTATACCTTAACTAAAGGTATATCGGCCACCTTGGGGCCCTTAAGCCCTGAAGCCCTAAACCGAGGTAAGGAGGACATCCCCAGCGCATGCGCCTCGGCGGGCAACGCCAAGGATGAGTTGGTCAAGGCCTTGAGGATTTAGGGTTTAGGAGTCCCGCTTTAAGTAGATAGAATAGGGTTTAGGGTTTAGGGTTTTAGGGGTCCCCCTTAAGTAGATAGAATAGGGTTTAGGGTTTAGGGTTTAGGGTTTAGGGGTCCCCCTCAAGTAGATAGAATATGGCTTTGGGTATATTATAGTAAGATCCCCAAATACCCCATATTCTGCCTACTTAAGGGGGACTAGAATTGGGTTTAGGGCGAGACTTTGCCCTGGGATCCGAGTGTGTAAACAACGCTTAGATTGGGCCCTTGAGTCTACTTGGAGGCCCATGGGACTTAGTAACCACTTAAAACTGGGCTTGTAACCCTACTTTATAATCCCCCCTAAATGGGCTTATAGGGGTTACCCCAATCATAAGTAGGGTTATAACCCCAGTTATAAGTGGTTACTAAGTCCCATGGGTCTCCAAGTATCAGGTCTGGGTCTGGGATGTACGGGTTGCCCTTGAAGTTGGAGTCTCAATCACGTACAAGAAGTGGGTTATAAGTCTCCGTAATCAGGTTATACATGTAGCTAGCCGAATTAATCAGCTTATACATGTAGCTACCCGACTTTAGTCAGTTTATGCACGTAGCCGCACGAATTCTAATCCCACTTATAACTAAGAAAGGAGACCACTTAGGTTGCCAACGGGTCACAGGTCGTTCTGCCACACACCTCTAATTGGGCCCCCGCCACCCCAACAAAAGCAAGTTCAATGACCCTCGCGCTTCTCCCAAAACCTACCTGGCATGCGAACAAACGCTGAAGTGCTGGCAGAGGAAATGCCACCCCGCAATACTTCCTAGACATTCCTAGTATTTCTAGGGTTCAAGTCTACAGCCTACAAAAAATCATTGCAAGCCCATGTAGTGCGCGCAAGCCCGTTTCCTAGCGCCATAGCCCCGAGGAAATACATAGCTCTAGACCCCAAACCCTCAACTGCTGCCTTCTAACAACGTTTGCAGCCCTAGTCAGAACACCAGTAACCATTGGCAATATTAGCAATCAAAAAGCACTCTGTGGTAGGTTCTGGCTTCCCGGCTGTCACCTCGAAGTGCGAACCTGATGAGGGTTTAAGGTTTTGGCGTTGCAGGTTTGGGGATTTGAGTTCCTTGATTGGTTTAGATGAGTGCCTGAAGTATGGTTTGGGGCTTAGGTTGAGGGCTGCCGCGGGTAGGATGAGCTTGCAGGATTTGGGGGGTTAGGGTCAAGGGTTGTGGGCTTGGGGTTTAGTCTACTGCCTTGGGTAGTGTGTAGGGTTTTGGGTTGGAACCCGAAACCCTAAACCCTAAACCAGGTTGGGATTACTGCTTTGGGCAAGGTTCAGGGTTTTGGGTTTGGGGGTTTTGGCTTCATCTGAGGAAGTTTCAGGGGGGTAGTTTCCCCCTATCATACCTGACATGGCCCCTATATAGTCCTAGTGTCCCCATATAAAACATATGTGTATATATATGCCTTCCTGCAAGGGTACCCACCTGAAAACTCCTTTTTTTGGTCTGGCACTTTGAGAGCAGGTTTTCGGGTAGCATTTCAGATTGAAAGCTGTTGTGAGGTTATTTCTCCACACGATCCCGTGTAACCGTGTAAGCCTAAGGGGGACCCGTATAGTTATTTTCTATAACCTATATGTATACCCGTATCCCTTCAGTCCCTAATTCTAACTCTGTTGCGGTGTTCTGTGTACGGACGTAATTTCTGCGACATAGTGACATATAACAAAATGTTCGTTGACTACAGCAGAAGTATCGGGCTTGCTAAAACTGGGTCCTCTTTTGGGGCTCACCATGATGGCATATCGTTGGGGGTTTACATGTGTGTCTAACGAGTATATAGCATAGGATACGTGGGGTCCTCATTGATATTTGAACTTCCAAAGCTGAGGAAGCGACCTCCAACTGCCCGCCATGCTTGATGAAATTATTCCCCCGGTCCTCTAAGTCCTCACCTTCACCCCTTGGCCTTGACCCTTAGAGGCTCATATCACTTATGATATATCGTTTCTGGCACTCGGAACGACTTTGCAGGCGCCGACGTCCTCAACTCTAAACCCTAAACCCCAAGTTCTTGCCCCGCATCTGAGGATTCAGGCCCCCAAAGGCTGCCCCAGGACCTGAGAGAGCCTTGGTTAATATATGAGCTGTAGTCTAAACTCCTCAAAGAGGGTTATATCGGGGATTATATAGGGATAATGAAAAAGAACATGGAAGCTGCTATTTAGGGTTTAGGGTCTAAACTCCTTTGAGGGGATTCTATAGGGGACTACTCTACGGCTTATTAAGGGGGATGCTAGGAGTTTAGACTACAGCTCATATAAGCCTAAACGATTGTTAAGATTATGGTTCTAGATTCCTTGTATGATGATAGTCTAGGGTACCTCAGATAGACCGCAACATGAATTATTTAGTCCCCGGTGTTATACAGCGACATGAAGCCATGTAATCTAAATGATGCTCGGACCCCATTTTGTAATTGAGGGGTGCTAGGGCTCCCGGAGACCTCACTGTAACTAGAAGGGCCCCGCCCCCCTGGAAGGGTGTGAGGTTGAAGGTTCATGGCTTGTGGGTACTAGCTTAGAGGCTTGGTATTGGAGATAAATTGCAAGACGCCGAGCATTAGCTGCTGGAGAAGCGGGGCACGGGCCAGCTATCAGAAACGGACATCGTTTGTTTCCCTCTGGACAGAGGCAGCAACAAGGCCCATGTCAGGAACTACACCACAAATTTGCCGCCGACCCTTACGACTTCCAACAAGTATCCCTAAGGGTCCAAGGACCCAAATAATGGGGTTTTAGGGCCCAAATACCATTAAGATTTCAGTATTTTGGCCCTAAAACCTTATTTATTTGGGTGCTTGGACCCTTAGGGTATTTTTTGTGGTGTCAGTGGACTGCCTGCGCAAGCCTGAAGCAGAGCGGTACTTCTTCCGATTCTTTGATTTCACGGATTTCTTATTCCGAAATGATATGAGCTACTGTCACTATTAGCCTTATTGAGGGACTCCTATGTCCTAGTAAGGAACCCATGTCCATTGAACTATGTAGGACAACTTGACTGTACCTCATAGGGCTTAGGGTACCTCCGGTAAAGCCGTTGACCTGGAATCTTGCACACAACAACAAATGGTTCGTGCTTATTTGCCCAAGCAACTGCGATGAGGCATGAAAACTCGGGACGCAACGAGTTCCCAGGTCCTGTAGAAATGAGGCATTTGGGTGAAATGGTACTAGAAGATCAGCATGGCTAATAGGATTTCTAAGAATATTGCCTCACTAAGTGCTATCGGGCTAGCTGGGAACTGAGTATATAAACCCTCACAGAAGCCCTAAGCCCCTAAACCCCTAAACCCAAAATCCTTGCAGCTCTTGCGCCTGCGCTCCCATTCAGCCTCAAGATTGGCGGGTTTAGGGTTTAGAGTTTATTGTCTAGGGCTGGCATCATGCTAAGTGGAAACATGTTGACCCCTTTTGATCTCTACGTATCCCAAGGTTTGTGACAGGCACCTTCGCGCTGAGAATTTGAATCCGATGGCACAACCTTGTTCCTAAACCCCGTAACCTTGAGGGCATTGGTTCTTTAAGTGACCCCATTTCCACACAACGTGACCCTACAATGCCTGTAATTAGTTATGTACCCAATTCTTGGGTACATGGACCCTTAGGGTTCTCTAACAAACTGAAGGTGAAGCCCTGGATGCCGTCATTCGGGCCACACCGCGCCCTCTCCGCGCGACGGCAGGGCCCCCCAGTCAGCCTAGAGGACTATTCAATTCCCTAACGTGGGTGGGTCTTGGATGGGTCTTGGATTCAACATGTTTTTGTGTGGAGGTCCGCAAAGCTGGGCTGCAACTGCGCTGCTGCTCCCTGCTGGCGCTGCTGGTTGTGCTGGTCGCGCTGCCAGTCTGGTGGTGCAAGTGGAGGTGGCGGCGCCCTCACGAGCGAACGGGTGAGCGGTGGCAGGAGCCACCCCAGGGGCCAATGTACTTTTGTTTCAAATCAAAGTCTCACAAGCTGGGATGGACGCTGGGTATAGGACTATAGGAAGTAAGTTCCAATATAGTGGAGTATATACTAGGGATCCTGAAGCCCACCTATCTTCATCCCACCTTTTGAGCCCCCTGATTAAAGTCATATCACATACTCCCCCAAACTGACGGTTTATAGTACATGAATTCCAAAATCAATGATGGTTGCATCTCTAAACCCCAACTCCTAAACCTCTACACCCCAAACCCTTAACCCCTCCACCCCAAACCCCCTAAACCCTAAACTCCTAAACCCTAAACCCCTGAAACCCTCAACCCTTTACCCCTCAGCCCCTTAACCCTAAGTCTTGCTTCAAGACTTTCTTGGCAGGCCCGGCCTCCGAGGAAGTCCCTGGAGGAGCCATTCTTGCAACGTTCACTTCAGGGTCTAGATTCAGGGTTTAAGGGTTTAGTGTTTAGGGGTTTAGGGTTTAGGGGTTTAGGGTTTAGGGTGCAGGGGTCGAGGGGGTTTAGAGGTTTAGGGGTTTGGGGCATAGGCATTGGGTTGAAAGGTTCGCAGCAATTAGTTTTGATCGTCGTGGGATGTATAGGATTTAATTATTTAATTGTTTGTGTTGCCAACTACACCTCTAGGTTTTAGCCCAGATCTAACCCTCGAGTGCAGCTAGAAGTAGGTTATAGATTCATTGAACCTGCAAGTGTAGCACCATACCTCATGTCCAAACCATTTTCCAGTGAGATGGTGACGTTTACAGCTGTTCCACATGACAAACTATTTTTCACCTCATTCGAGAAAGTCTCTAAGCTTCAGCAGAACTGTCACCAGCCGGTTTGCTCTGAAACTTCTGGACTCAACCCCAAATCCCCTGAACCCTAAACCCCAAACCCACTAAACCCTAAACCCCAAACCCATCAAACCCTAAACGCCAAACCCATCAAACCCTAAACCCCAAACCCACTAAACCCTAAACCCCAAACCCACTAAACCCTAAACCCCAAACCCACTAAACCCTGAACCCCAAACCCATAAAACCCCAACACTCTAAACCGCATGTTCGTTGGACTCTTCGATTTTTCCTCGCAGACCTGCAGGCCTGAAATCGAAAAAGGCCCAGACTGAAATCCCAAACATGCCATCCTAGGGTTTAGGGGGTTTAGGGTTTGGGGGGTTTAGGGTTTAGGGTTTAGGGGGTTTAGGGTTTAGGGGATTTGAGGTTTAGGGTTTTGAGCTTCCAGTACATGAGACGTAATTCCTTTTGGACCGCAAAGTAATAACGTGGGAACCCATGTAGGTCCCAAAAAAAAGTAGCCTGGGACCGTGGACTACACCCGAAAACACTAAACCCTGAATCCGACGCCCTATTGTTGAATTAACAACCCTTGCATGACCCTGAGTACCCTACCTAAACCCCCAAAGTATGCAACATAATAGCCCTAAACCCACAATAACAGCCATAAAGGCCATTATTTTGCATACTTTGGGGCGTCCAGGTAGATACTTTCGAGCTGTCTAAGTGTAGCATTCCAAGGTCATGCAAGTCATGCAAGGTTTAAGTATCAACCATGGGACCTTTGCTCCAACTGAAATAATTTCCATAATAGGGGGCCACGACGTAGACCCCAATATACTGGACCCTTAAACTGGGAATCCTGATTTGTGGGAGGCCCCAAATCTTTACCCGGGCCCAAATTCCCACTCAAATTTTGGAGCTAAACCTGCGCCACGGTTATGTACCACTCCGCAAACAAGCACGGAGCCTGACACAGGGCCCGACACGGATTAGGGTTAAGGGTTGTAGGTGTATAGGGTTTTCGAGGCTTCGTTGTTATAGGGATGTAGGGTCATAGGTTTAAGGGCTCAAGGTTCATAGCGTCTCTTTCTAAAACTTGCCCATGCGTCGTTGCCTTGTTGTTTGTCTAGATCTCTAGGTTCTGTAAGGGGTACCTACTTCCCGCCCTCTCGGCTACCTTCGGCGCAAGCCGTGTCGCAACAGGTCATAGTCCGATGGGGATGCATATATCATATAACTACTAGTCCCATGGGGCGTCATCACGGGAAAACTACGTATAGTTCATGCACTAAATTAGGAGCCTGTACCGGGAGCTTCCAGATATATTTGCAGCCCGACCCCATTAGTGGCTATACCCCGATTGTCCGCCGTTTCTGAGACTTGGGATCTTCACCCCAGGTGAAAGTCCCATAGGTCCCCAAAGCATGGCTACATGTGGCTTATAACTTATGACTGCGGCTCTTCTAGGCCATAACCTAAGCAGCTGAGTTGGTAACCTTTCCGCAAACACGCAAGCCTTCAGGGTCTGAACACTCCCATCCGAACTCAAAACTTAAGCTCGTCTGGGGCCAGGAAAGTCAGCAGCTAGGATAACCGGACCATGCCTCCAGGTATTCAAAGACCCAGAATCCTAAACCCTACGACCTAACCTCTGATCCCCAAGCCCTAAATCCTGAACCCTCACCCCCTAAATCCGAAACCCTAAACTGTGTTACCCTTGGGCTCTAAATCTATAAATAATACCTACATTGAGCCCTGAACGCTATAAATAGTACCTACGCGGAGCCTCAGGGTTAGGGTGTTTAGAGAAAGAAGTGGTAGTTTCCCAAAATAAGGGAACCCCAATATAGACCCCAAAATACTATAGTCCTTATTATGGGGACCCCCAAAAAGGTACCCCTAATTTTGGGAAACCCCCAAGTAGCCTATGCGGCGGCAGGCTGCTGCTCTTGCCGGCAGAGTGGTCCTGCCGTGGGTTGATTGCTTCGCTGTGAAGGGTTGGGGATTACCTGGACCCCTACAGTATGTAAAATAATGAACGCAGCGCTGTTGTTATAGGTTTAGGGTTATTGTTATTCATACTTTTGGGGTTTAGGTAGGCTATAGGGTAACAGGGTTGAAGGGTTGGGGTGTTAGGGTCTTAGGGGTTTCAAGGGTTTCAGGTTGTTAGGTTCGAGGGTCTCGCTGTTCTTCTGTTCCCCTCGGGCTTTACACAGAGGCTTCTACACCATACCAGTTTCGGTGCACTATGTTGCAGGTAAGGGTTCATTCTGTGGGACCAAGACCCTCCACCTACCCTCTATGTATACCGCAAACACCCACCCTTAGAGGCCATATACCCTTGTTCAAAAGGTACGAAGAGCGTCCTTGCAAGTAGTAGGCTTTGCACTTCAGACTCGTGTTGTCGCGCTTTTGGATTGTAGTGCATACCTTCTGGGCTACGTCTTATCCTAAGGATCCGAATGCCCAAATATTGGGGCTTCGGGATCCCAGCCATTATATAGTCTGAAGTGTTCCCCTAAGTGTCCAAGTGCGCGAAGTTTAGCTACTTGGGTTTAGGGTAGTAGGAAGTATAGTATAGGTTTGGGGTAAGTATATGGTTATTGGGTACTTGGACTGTTAGGGTTCTTGGTACGTACCCTAGTAGTGGAGTATTTGTACATCTTGGGTTATAGCTTATATGGATTTGGCACACGGGTTGGTAACCGCTTTGTACGTGGAGGCTTAGCTAGAATTAGGTAGTATGGAAGACCTTATATATGCCACATTCCAACCCAGTCATCAGAATTATTGGCTTTAATCTACTGACTAATTCCCCCTGGCCCTAAACCCTCAACCTTGAAACCTAAACCTAAGCCCTAGTCGCTGCAACCAAACCCTGAAAGCCTACAAACCTCAATCTAAATCCTAAAGCCCTAACCCTAAACCCTAAATGCTACTTACCAAGTCCCCCTACCCTTCCAAATAGTCGTCGTGTCTCGTGGCCCAAGGTGACCACAGGAGGGTGCAAAAACATTCGGTTAGAAGGGGTCTGGGGGCTCTGGCTTTGGGAAGATTTAGAAGTAGGCGAGAACATTACTAAACCCTATAATCCTTAAACCCTAGTCACTAAACCTTAAACCTTTATCACTAAACCCTAAACCCTAATTCCTAAAGACTAAGCCGCATTTACCACAAACTACAGGTTGTGGAGAAGTCCCCTTGCCACAGATGCTCCTCCTCAGACTGGTCGTTGCAGGTTATGTCGAAACTTCCCTAGTGAGACTAGTACTTCATAATATTTTCCAAGAAATTCAGAATCCATACGCATCATTCTGCATAATCTGGCAGCATTACAAGAACCCATGAAGCAGCTGCGTTGCATACATGCGGTCCAGGTTTCCGAGTAATTTTCCTGCAGAGGGTAGAGGTCCGTTCCTGTTTGGTACAAAGGCCTAAGACCTTGCATCTACCTGCTATATACTTTAAAATCCCCATCAGTAGGGTATGTGGGTCCTGTTGTAGATCATCATTGCTGGAGCGTCTGCTTCGTTGAGGATTTAGGGTGATTGCCAATTTTGGTAGGCTAAATGAACCCAACAAGCTTGGGATCATCTACGATTTAGGGTTCAGGCGTTAGGTGTCTGCAGTCCTGGTTTGACTGTTTGAATTCACCACCACACGTGCACTCTTATGTTTGAAGTAGTGCTTCCGTATATGGCCCTAGTGACAAGACAGGGCCTCGAGGTCGAACAAGACCCGTCCGCATTCCCTCTTCCTGTTACCCATGCTTGGGCCCAGCACGGGCAAAAGGAGTAAAACCTACATCCTAAGCTGTCGGCAAACCTTTAAATCTTAAACCAGGGAACTGGGCGTTCGACCTTGAGTTGAACAGGTTTGGCCGGCTAGCTTTCAAAACCCCGTACCATGAAGCGCTAAGCACTCATGGAGGCTCGGCCCCATAAACCTCCCTACAAGGAAACTTCGTAGTTTGTCTATCGCAGACCCGAGACAGTTAGGAATCTCGGAAACCCTGTCTAGTTGGTGCTTTGTGGGGAAGGAGGGATGGATCCCTAAAGTAATCAGTATGAAAGTCTGGACAAAAGTCTGGACAATACTGTCGGTTTCTCTAGAAGAATTTCCGAAACTGCAATTAATCACTAAACTCTAGCAATCTAAGCCGCTGAACCTTAGTTCCCCAAATCCAAGCCCTCACCCCTGAAACCTGCAACCGCTTAAGCTCTCTCTCTCTCTCTCTCCCTGTCTTGTTCTCTCTCTCTCTCTCTTTCTCTCCGTCTCTGTCTGTCTCTTTGTCTGTCTCTCTCCGTGACATGTATAAGAATATATATGCAGACATCTAATCCCCCTTCCCGTTACCTCTGTGGAATGGGTTACTGGGTAAAACGGTTTTTTACCCAAAACCAACTCCACAGGGTACCTCATTTTACAGAG
This sequence comes from Symbiodinium pilosum, assembly GCA_905231905.1. NCBI lineage: Eukaryota > Dinophyceae > Suessiales > Symbiodiniaceae > Symbiodinium > Symbiodinium pilosum. The sequence goes on along the minus strand of CAJNIZ010031779.1, from coordinate 170,998 downwards.
GAGCGAGCTTGAGAAGTTGGGTACTCTCATTTTAGAGGCCTTTTGGTGTAGGCCACCCACTTTACAATAGCCTGTGGGGCCCAGGACCTCTCATTTTACAGGCTCCAGGGGGGCGGGTACCCCCATTTTACAGTAGCCTGTGGGGATCATCCCATCTCGGTACCCCCCATTTTACCGACCCTCCAGAGGCGGGTACCCCCATCTCACAGCAGCCATACGAAGGGGCTCTACAAGGTATTCAGGGGGGCGCTGGACACAGGCACCTAAACGACAGCCACAGGATAGCGCATTGCAGAATGTTGCTGTAACATTTATCATCAACCACCCACTCGAGCAACCTTCTTTCATCCCCACCCCACAGGCCAGCCCAATCCCTTGATTCCAGACCCTGCCGGATTAAGGGTGACCTTCTGGTACCCCGGTGCCGGCCCTAACCCTGACCCTTAAGCCTAATTTTGACCGCGAGACCGAGTTCATCCCCAACCCCCGAACACGCTTGATCTATATCACTGTTGTGCAGAGCTCAAACATATCAAGGTACATATTAAGTCAAACTCCCACTGGTTCCCCTTCGACTACCTCCACTCGCCTGTTTGGGCACTCCTAGCGTCACGGTGCGCTCCATCATAGTCTTTGAAGAGCTTCGGGCGCCTAAACCCCATACCCTAAACCCTATACTCTAAATCTTAAGCCCTTTACCCTAAACACCGTATATACCATAAACCCTAAACAGGATACTAGTACAGGATACTAATATCAGAGTAAAGGATGCTGGTACGGTTACTTGTAAAGGATACAGGGAAACCCTAAACCCCTAAACCCTAAACCCCTAAAACCTAAACCCTAAATCCTAAACCCTAAATCCTAAACCTCCAAACCCTAGACCCTAAACCTCAAATTTTAGAAGGTTTCGCCTAGGTGCGCCAGCGCAGCTATGTATTCAAAATGTGGTTCGACAGCAGCTTGGCAGATCTATAAGGAGAGCCAACCAAGAAGGCCACAAACAGGTTTAGGTAAATTGAAGCAATAAGACCGCAAGGAGGTTTAAGTAAATTGAAGCAAAGGCCCAGAAAAGGTTGGAAAGATGCCCGGAAGCCTAGAAAAAACCCAGAAGCGCCCGAGGCCCAGAAAAAATCTGGGAAGAGGCCCAGAAGCCCAGAAAAAAAAGCTGACAAGAAGCCCGTCACAGGCCCGAGAGAAAGGCTGGCAAGAAGCCAGACGCCCAAAAAAGGCTCAGAAGGGCCCAGAAGCCCAGAAAAGCTTAAAAGAGGCACCAGGCCCAGAAAATGCTGGGAAAAGGACTCACAAGAGGCTCGAGGCCCAGAAAATTTGAAAAGAAGCAAAAACCAGAGAGGACCAAGAAAAGGCACCAGGCTCAGAAAGGTTGGGAAGAGGCCCAAAAGTCTAGAAAAGGCCCAGAAGAGGCCCAAGGCCTAGAAAAGGCTGGAAGAGGCCCAGAAGCCCAGAAAAGGCCCGAAGAGGCCCCGGGCCCAGAAGAGGTTGCGAAGAGGTCCAGAAGCCTAGAAAAATCCTAGAAAAGGCCCGAGGCCCAGAAAATGCACCCAAGAAGCCCAGAAGTCCAGAAATGGCCCGAGGCCCAGACAAGGCTGGGGATCGGCCCAGAAGCCTAGAAAAGGCACAGGAAAAGCCCGAGGCCCAGAAAATGCTGGAAAGATGCGCAGAAGCTCACAAAAAGCCCGGCGGTGTTGGGTCGTGTATAGCCCCCATCTAGCCTAGACTTAAATCAGAATGCCAGACATAAGGGCTTTGCCGCTCCCCTGAGCAGGGTCGGTAGCCTGGGGCCGTGTTTTTCTACAGGCCGAATCGTATGTTTTCTCAGAAAAACGTACAATTCGGACGCATGCCTTCTATGCCCAGCAAATCTGGTTCGTGCAAGAGCTCCTGGTGAGTGTTGATTGATTATCTACGCGGACCTACCGCCGCGGGGTGTGCAAGCCAATGCAGGATGTTTAGTATCAACAGTATGTAGTTGCATGTGTTTGCAGTGCAGTGCCCACGCAGCTGTGGTTCCCCCAAACTCTTTCAAACCTTGGGTACACCCATTTTACAGAGCCTTTTGTCGGTAAAATGGGGGTGCCCAGGGGTCGCCATGAATAGCAAGCAGGGACTCACAACTCAAAGGTCCTCTAAAAAATGCCCCTGGGACGCTCATTTTACAGAGATTTCTAAATCCTGGGTACCCACATTTTATAGGACCTTTTTTCCTGGTTTCACCGTTTTACCCAGTAAAATGGGGGGTCCCAGGGTCCCCCCTGAATACAAAGGGTGATGACATATACATATGCCTATCCATATGTATATATATATCTATGCAGATAGATAGATATACATATATACATATATGTAAAGGCCCCTATACCCTTGTATATCCTTTCTATATATATATATATCCCCTATATCTCACAACACATCTATATACAACCCCCCCCCTCCCCCCATTTATTCCGTATGCTAACACCCACCCCGGACACCCAGGACCAACCTTTTGGTTAGGAAATTTAAAAGTTCAAAAAGTTCCAAAAATCACCTAATTGTTTTGGAACTTGGGAAATCAGAATTCCAGACTCCAAGACCATGGGTCTGGCCGTTTTGGAATTGTAATTTTTGGAATCTTTCGAATTTTGGAATTTTATAAGTTCCAAAACTCTGGACGATGGTCCTGGCCATTTTGGAATTTTTGGCATTTTTCGAATTATACAAACTTGGAATTTATATAAATTCCTAAATTATAAAATTATGGTTCCTGAAGTTTGAAAATTCGGAATTTTGGGAAAAGCAAATTTCATAATAATCACATTCTAAACCAAAAGGTTGGTCCCTGATCCCATTAACAATAACTAGTAGCTAGTGCCTCTGTTCTAATATTATTAGCATGTGGTTGCACCCCCTGAGGCCACGCGGCTGCAGATGAGCGCTCCAACGATGCATTTCCACGTGGATTCTATACATTTTCCTTAGGACTATAGTCAAACATGAAATGCGTCTAGAAAACATTAGGGTTGGTTTCTTATACGGTGCAACAGGTAGCTTTCCGTTTGCTGCAACCGTTGTGAGCTACTATCAATATGATGGTTCCCATACAATATAAAGGGTACAGTAGTATGTTTCTATTAAATTTGTGCCTTGTAGATTTCATACCCAATATTAATACAGAGAGGATTGATTGTGGCTCACATGTGATGCATATTTTGGGCTATGCAATATGCAAGAAGAAGGAATCTGAAGCGACTGAAGAAAAAGATACAAAAATGCGCGTGCGCGTGCTTGAGATATGCATACACGCTGAAAGTGCAAGCTTTATCCGGACGCTCCTTGTGTTCATGCTAGCTGTGAAACAGTATCAAAGCGCTGTGTTGTGTCCGTAATGGTTTTTTTATGATCGACATGGACTTGGAAAACATCACACTCGCGAACGCGATCGAGGCCACGAGCGATTTGTACCTTGGGCAATTGCTTCAACAAGTGAAGGTCGGTCCCATGCCACTCGGAGCTGTGGCTCCAGTTGCTCTACCTCTTCGAGATCTTAATGGCAGTGCTCAACAAACGAAGCACTTCTTCAACACCATCTATAACCATGAGGGCCCCATCATTTTCGATGCGCTCGCGCCCGTTCTCCGTGGGAAAGCGTGGATGGATCCAAAAAAGCATTGCTGGTGACACTCCCGTTACGGGCTGGCGTGATGGCTTGGTATACAGAGGTGTCTGGATAGCCTAGCTACAGATGTGCCTTCCTTGAGTTTCTGTCCTTCCGAAATCTTCTGATCACATGGCGTGGTGTTGGTGTCTGCAAGCATCACTCGAAGACCGCTTACCGAATGAGTCATGGTACCAGATCGCGGCATTCTCTGATCCGCGGACTACAAGTGATGAGATACCGTCCGCACAACGCACCACACCACAGCGCATGGGCTTCATTCCCGGAGGAATCTACACTAAACAATATGAATGTTCCTTGTTTCAAAGCATAAAATATAAAATGAATAATATGAGTTAGGTACTTATTTCTTTTATAACTGATACAGATCAGTTCTACCAGTTTTCCGCTTCAACCATTTGCTTTATGTAGACTATGGTGGCCTTGACGTGTATCTGAGATTGAGTGAGTGGCGACAGTTACAGCTGACCCGTAGCTCACTGCAGACAACGTGTTTCACCCACATAAAACTTTAATATTAAGTACAGTTCAAAACACCAAGCGAAGAAATTAATAGCGACAATTACAGTTAACATGGCGTAATTTGCTGCACATGCTTTGTATCACCCACGCGTCACCTTGACACTGCTGCGGATACTTGCAAAAGTGCGGCTCCAGGACGAAGGTCCATTTTGGGGTCTCCGTTTTTCTGCGTTTCTAAAGAGTAATATGTGTGGCTCATCGTAAGCGAAAGGCCCAATTTACTGGTATTTACAGTGATTTTGACACATCACATACATGATACAAGTAGGGAATCATGAAGTGAAAAGGAGAAAGGTTGGTCCTGGGGGGGGGGCTACCATCCTCATATATTCCCGGTACATCCTCTATATATCCCTATGTTACATAATATATATCCCCAAACACCCTTAACCCTACACTTTAAGCCCCAAATCCCCCACTGTTGCCAGGTAAAAGCCTCCGTTGCGAGGATTGATCGAGGGCTCCAAGGCATCCCATTCAGGGTTTAGGATTCTGGGTTTAGAGTGTAGCATTTAGGGTTTAGGATTTAGGGTTTCGAGTTTACCCTTAATGAAATGTATATGTAGGGTTTATCAAGGTGGTATATAAGGGTATTTGAGGATTGCTACACGGCTTTATAGGATTCAGGGTCAAGAATTGTCGACGTTAGGCAATATTCCTAAAAGTGTATCGTTTCGGGTTTGATGTTTGAAGACTTGGGTCTCGGGGCACAGGGTCTGTTCGCCGTTGAAAATCAGGGACTTGAAATGCATAACCAGCGCGAACGAATTATTGAAAACAAAATAAAGTTTTGCTCTTCGGACGCTTTGATACTCGGAGTTTTTCTGTTTTGGGAAGCCCGTCTACCAGCGGCTCTGAGCGAGAGCGAGAGAGACGGAGGCAGGGAGAGATTTTGTGTTGTAATTTTCACATGTGCATCTTCTACTTGTAAGCCTCAGCAGGGACCAGTAAAGAATGATTTAGATAAGTTCGTCCATTAAAATTTAGGTTCCTTATACTTAGCCAAGACCTGTACTGTAGCTGCTATTGCCCAGCTCTCATGTACTTCGTTATTGTGTACTTGGACCCTTGGGGCCCAAAACCCTATGAGCCCTACAAGTCCGAATATATTTCCAGATATCCAGGTAAGGAGATCTATAATTATTGGGTAGAGGAGTATCAATGTTACGGCCTACGCATGTGGGGGTTTCCCAAAAAGTACGGGTACCTGTAAGGGCTTATATAGGCGTATATAGGGACAATACGGTTGAAGGTTTCCCAAAATCGGCGGTACTATTTTGGGAGTCACAATTGTACGGATTGTCGTGTTTTGGGGTCTATATTCCTCATTGATGGAAAGTACCATTTTCAGCCCGGAACTCAATAAAATGGGTTGTTGTAGCTGGTCCCTAAGTGGAAGATATGTTATTCTCTTTTTGGTTGTTGTATGCTTGTAATGTCAGAAGCATAGAATCTCACGTGTTAAGTCATTCAAGAAACTCCTAGCATCCCTTTCAATAAGCCCTATCATACTCCCTTATATACTCCCCTATATCTCCTCCCTCTTGAAAGGAATTTCATGTCTTGTTTCTGTTGCATGGCGGCTTTCCTGCAGGGGCGCCCTAGATGGACCACCCCGAGTTTCTACGACGAAGCTTTTGATGCCTGCTTGAGCCCCTAAACCCTAAACCCCTAAACCCTAAGCCCGCTTTGGTTTTTTGTTCGTTGTATGAGAAGACTGGTCTGTCTGCAGGTTTATAGTCCCTCTTAAGTAGATAAAATATAGGGTTTAGGGATTAGGGTTTAGGGAGTAGGGTTTAGGGTTTAGGGCTTATAGCCCCCTCGAGCAGATAGAATATGGCTTTGGGGTATATTATACTAAGATCCCCATATACCCCATATTCTATACCCAATATAACCCATTATAGTACTTTCCATTTTCTTTTCCAATATCCCTATATAACCCCAATATAACCCGAATATTACCCCGTCTCTTCTATCTACTTCAGGGGGAATAGGGTTGGCTCCCCCAACCACTTACTTGGAAGGGCATGTTACTTCAAACGTGCTCTGCAGCCACCCAGCAGTTAGGGGGGCTGGAGTTACCAGTTATGGGTCCTAAGCCAAAAGTCCTAAAGGTGATGTTGCACCCCACCTTTTTAGGATTTAGGAGTTTAGGGTGTTTAAGACCTACCTGCAGCCCCAATTGCTTACAGTTTTATGGATTATACCTATTACCCAATCGGTAAATACTAATGAGCTGTAAGTAATTTCGGTTACAAGTGAGGCACAAGGTGCGGGAATAGCGGTTCAGGAACCAGCCACCAATGAACCCGATAGATCCCAAGGCTATCTTCGTAAATCCCATTCCCTGAGATCAGTCAATGCCATCTTGGGTAGATTCGGTAGGTTTTGTTACTACCCCAACCCTGTATAGAGTCATATCTTGGGTCCTTTCAAGATGTGGGTAAAACCCTAAACCGTAAACCCTAAACCCCCAAAGCCCCAACACCCTTGCGACAGACCCGGCTTGTCAAATTCATAGCTGCAAGTTGCGGGAGAGCGGGTGATGGATGCCTGCAAGCTGAAGATGAAGGTTTAGGGTTCAGGGTTCAGGGTTCGGAGTTTATGGTTTAGGTTTAGGGTTGAGGTGCAGAGATGTTCGCCAGGTGTTTTTTTGTTTTTTGTTTTTCTCTGCGGTGGTGGGTTAGAACTTTCCGCAACCGCTACCACATGACGATGGGAGTGTCCAAAACTCTATGTTTCCCTCCGATGTGTTGGAATTCCTTATCAACTGCACCTCATTGCTTGGGGACATGACCGGGCATGCGAGACGTCGAGAAGCACCAATGCTCGTGTGATGATCCTATACCGTAAATCATATACGTAATCTTCTCTTTGATGATGCCCCACCCCCTACTAACTGATACTCTCCATCTACTATTACATTAAGGGGGAATATTTCTGATGAGGGGGTGTGGGGATGTTATGAGGGCGGTAAGGTTATTTCGAGCTGGAAAGGGAGCCTCGCTTTACTGGGTTGTTGTTAAGAACTTCAATTGGAGTTACTATATTTGGGAAACCCCGTTAGATGTCATAGATACCTAATACGGTAAACCCAAACCCTAAACCCTATGTACCCAATATATAAACGTGTTTTAAGTTCCTTAACCGCAACCCAGTTTAGGGGGCATCACATCAAGCTCTCCCTCGCTGCTGGTTGGTTCGGCGTAAGACACCAGAGCAGAAGCTTGTATTGGGCGTTTTAGCTGTTATGGGTTTAGGGTTTACAGTTTGGGGTTCTAGATGGATAAGCAGTTCTCCACTAACCAGCAGCCGGTTCCTAGATCGTGGTTTTTTGAGGGCCCAGCCCGTGCACAGAAGGACTGGCATCATGGGGGTGTGTGATGGAGTTCGGAGGAGAGGCGGCGTTCTAAGGAAAGAACTAGGAAGTGAAGACCTGGAAAGTTTAAGTCGGACCTCAACTCTCAAACATACACCATAAACCGTGTGGCCCAAGTGTTGGGGACACGCTCTCCACCGCAGAGCCCCCCCCCCACCGCTATGATGCTGAGTGCTGAATCCAGCTAGCTTCTCTTGCACCTCATGGAGCTCCCTGTCAGGCAGAGCCGTCAAATAACGGCACTAACTTGGCCTAAACCCTAAGAAGCCCTAAACCCTACGGCCTAAACCCTAAAGCCCGAAGCCCTCAACCCTGAAGCCCGAAGCCCTAAACCCTGAATCCTCAACCCTACCTGGACCCCCAAAAGTATGCAAAAAAAGGCCTTTATGGCTCTTAGGGCTTTAATTTTGGATGCTTTTGGGGTTTAGGTAAACCCTAAATCCCATATCCTAAGCCCTCAACCCTAAGCCCTAAACCCTAAAACCCTAAACCCCTAAACCCCTAAACCCTAAACCGCCCTAAACCCCAAACCCTTAAACCCCTAAACCCTAAACCCTAAACCCTGAACCCGGAACCCTAAACCCTAAATCCCATATCCTTCAAGCCCGCAGTTCCTGGCCCAATTCGGGGCCCTCTACGGGACTCCCTTACCTCTGTAGATTTTGCGGTTTAGGGTTTTCGGGTTTAGGTTTTAGGTTTTAGGGTTTAGGGTTTACGATTTAGGGTTTAGGATTTAGGATTTAGAATTCAGGGTTTAGGGTTTAGGATTCAGGGTTTAGGGTTTAGGATTCAGGGTGTAGGGGTTTAGGTTTTAGGGTTTAGGATTTAGGGTTTAGGATTTAGGGTTTAGGGGTTTGGGATTAAAGGTTTAGGGTTTAGGACTCAGGGTTTAGGGTTTAGGACTCGGGGTTTAGGGTTTAGGGCCTAGACCCTCCATCTACCGCTATGAACCCAAAATGCCCAAAATTTGGGAGCATGCACCTATTTGCACCTATTTAAGAGTACCAGGAGGGTCCTGGTTCAGGTGCTACAGGCGAGGGCGCGTCCGGGATTCTATACACACGGTGTAGATCTATTTAGGGTTCATATAGGGTTCATATGGGCGTTATATAGTCCGCGATGACGAGTTGGACTATGTCCTAATAATAGCAGCAATAGTCATAGTAAGCACCATAATGGTGATGTTGCCTAGAAATCTGATATGAACTGTCAAACCACTTTGAACACCATCAGCACCTGATGGCGCTGATTTGATTGATATAGCCGTTTAGCAAATCTCTTCGCCGCACGCAGCTGTTTGACATCGAAGTTTGACCTACACTAGCAATCTCATCGCCCTGCGCCGCGCCTCTAGGGAAGGCATGCCTTTGTTGGTGCCGGTGGCGGTAGATCTGCCAGGGACCCAGGAAGCAAGCGGGGGGCCTCAGCGCCTTCTTCGACTTTGCTTTTGCAACTATTTGAACTACAATTGCTGTTCCTGTTATTTTCTTATTACAATCATTATTGATACTGCTGTATTGCTATTACCATCTCATTCATATTATTACTACTCTACAAATACTCATGTTTGAGATATTGTTATTGCTATATGATTTCTTGTTCTGTTGATATCCCATGATGAAGAAGTTTCGGCTAGGCCAGGTGGCGCCTTAACTTTTGGGGAAATGCAGGCCTTGCAAAAGGCGCTGAATAAATGGCCATCTGATTACCCTTGTGCCCGTTCTCGATTTCTGCCAGGGGTTCAACGCCGGCATTGCTGCGAATGACGAGGACAGAGATAGCTTACCCTAAACACCGTCTATACTGCATATACTACCATGACGGCACTCGTATAAGAACAACGGAATAAAAATCATGATGATGCCGTAATGATAAGAAACGGTATGATAGAGATGAAAATAGAAATAAGACCAGAACTATCCTAATACTGCTACTCAAAGACTTAGATGCTTTGCTCCAGGCATTGGTCGCCACATGGTGCCTGGTGCTGCTCCTCTTGCTTCAGGTGCACTCAATGCTCACCATGAAACCTCTTGCCACGGGCTGCGCACGTCCCGTAAAGATTTACGTTGCGATAGTTACAATGAAGCTCTAGTGGTTATTATTATTATTTCCGTATTGCAGGCCATCTGCAGCCGCACATCTTGCCGCTGCTTTCGCAGGCAATGCTGCACAATGGTGCCAAGAAATGTCAGAAGTAGTAATAAATGTCACAATGAGAATAGCTACAATAAAGGTAATAATAAATAGCAATAATAGTGCAAATAATTGTAATCCATTCTCCCGTTGAATAAACGCCCGCTACTAAAGAAACGGCTTCAGGGGGACCCAAAATTTCAGAATTGACCCCAAAGATCTTTTCCAATTTGCAAAGATCACTGCGCCTTAAAGCCAGTGAGGGGGTCTTCGAGCGTTCGTTCAGGTTCCCCCTTATTGCTTATTACTTGAATTGACACAGCAGTACAATCAGTTACTATTGATAATTGCTACGATGATTTTCTAGTTGCTATATAATTGTTGCTAGTAGTACCGTGATTACTAGAGTTATTACTTTGTGGCACTCCTTCAACCCCTTGCAACAGCCTAAACCCTAACTACAGGCACCACCCTCAAGCAATCTAATGATAACCACACCGTCCTTTAAAGCAATTTTATTCCAAGGAGGGTATTTATCATAATCATAGGAATAGAATAAAACCATACTCATGCAATCATCATGCTAGTAAGATTTATGGCAATATACATATCAGAATACGAATAACACTCTCAATAGAATAATAGATAAAAGGACAATAACAAACGCAATAATAGTAGTTATAATAGCAACAACAATAGTATTACTAGCACTAAAACCACTAATTCTTTATAGCAATAAGCCAACGCAATAACCTCTTTGTAAAAGCCCTGGCGACCGAGGCCACGATCCTTCGTCCATGGAGAATCCCAAGCCCTACTTCCAGCTGGCAGCTGAGCTCTAGGTCAGGTCAAGAATAAGAATATACCATGGTTTTTAGGGTTCAGGGTTCAGGGTTTTGGGCATAATAATAATAGTATAATGAAGATAGTAGTAGTTGTAGTGTTATTGGAATAATACTATAATAGCATTGCGGCTATAGTATTCTGTTTTATCAGAAGATTATGCTGATAATGTTGTTTTGATACTCCTATTATTTCTGCTTTTCCAAAATTGTCCTATTGGAAGATTTGAGCAGCTGTTTTTGGAGGCTGGTCAGCAGGCGACTGTCGATCTGGAGGCAGCTGTGCAAGTATGTAGCGGTGGACGGGCCCATGGTTACCTCCCACGCCGGCATGAATTCTGCCAAATGATTTGGAGGCTGCGCCGACTTCCGCGCCAAATGCGCCGGGCCCAGCATGAGAAAGTGTACAGAAGTTGGTGCCCTGCTGGTTGACTTTGAGGCTGGTCAGCAGACGACTGTCGATCTGGAGGCAGCTGTGCAAGTATGTAGTGGTGGACGGGCCCAATGGCTACCTCCCAAACCAGCATGAATTCTGCCAAATGATTTGGAGGCTGCGCCGACTTCCGCGCCAAATGCACCGGGCCCAGCATGAGAAAGTGTACAGAAGTTGATGCCTTGCTGGTTTATTTTGAGGCTGGTCAGCAGACGACTGTCGATCTGGAGGCAGCTGTGCAAGTATGTAGCGGTGGACGGGCCCAACGGTTACCTCCCACGCCGGCATGAATTCTGCCAAATGATTTGGAGGCTGCGCCGACTTCCGCGCCAAATGCACTGGGCCCAGCATGAGAAAGTGTACGGAAGTTGATGCCCTGCAAGTTTATATTCTTGGTGATATTTTTGAAGTTGTCGCTACTGATTTTTTCATTGCCACTAGTGTTATCATTCGAGGTCCACGCCGGGATAGCAGCCGGCAGTAACCCACAACCAACTGCCGCGCTTGCGGCAGGCACAGCCTTTATTGCAGCATGATGGTCTTGATTCATTGCAAAGCATGCGGTCAGGAGAGCTGGATCTGGAGGTCAGAAGCTTGGGGGTGGCAGTAAAGCTTGGAAGCCCATCGATGTTTGTTCTGTCCCAGGCGCAAGACTTCACCTTGACTCCAGAGATTTGCAGGGTGAAGTATCGTGTTTGTTGGCTGCTACTCGCAGCTGTGTACTGACCTTTGCGATGTGCAGGAGGCAGCCGTCCGGAAGCTTTGGACCCTCCAGATGCAACAAGCCTCTGCGCTGGGGCCCTAGAAGCCACCCGTGAATTTGCATTCTTCCTGAGCTTCCAAACGGCACAGGCCAACCTCAACACCACTCGCTGTCTCGTTCCAATCATCATAAGCCCTGAAGCCTACAATTTTCAACTGAGATTCATTCAGTTAAGACTACAGTGTAATTATTATCATCCTCAGTATTCTGTGTATTATCACTATAGATATTGTTCATTATCGCTGTTACTGTGCTCGTTACTATTGCTACAAGTCTTGCTACAACCTGCAACCCTGCACCCAAACCCTGCCGAATTCGACTCAGAGCTCAAGCACGTCCTCGCGGGTTTCTTCTGGAAAAAAGGAGCTGCCTCAAGGCTTTAGCTCAGCCCTGAAACCTTGCATCAAAGACGGCGCCCAGACCACAATGGCAGGAGGTCACCTGCATATAAGGATAATTATATGGGGGTTATTAGCGTTCATATAGGGGTGATCGAAGGCTAAACCCTGGCCTAGACCCAAAGTAGACATTTTCCAGTATGACACTCTAAAATTCAAGGCATGTCTAGCAGAGATAAGGCCTGATTCCTTTTCCATTCTTGTGAAGTTATCATCTTGTACACCTCTACAACCTTATTATGATCAATGAGTCCCCTAAGCTAGGGGAGGCAAAAAGATCTTGGCTAGGGTTTAGGGTTTTCTTCAAAGGGAAGCTTCCATGGGAAGACCGCGAATAATGAGTCCTCTAAACCCTAAACCCCAAACCCTATAATCCAACCCCTCACATAAGCCTCCCCCGCTTGCAGAATCCCCGACTGAAGAGCTGTCAGCCCAAACAGGCTAGAAGTTGTTCGGGGTTTAGGGCTCAGGGTTTAGGGTTTAGGGTTTAAGGTTTAGGGTTTAGGGTTTAGGGTTTTTAGTTTAGGGTTTAAGGTTTAGGGTTTAGGAACTTTGTCATGTCGTATCCTAGAATCCCCATATGGTCTCCGTACCACCTTAGCAGGTCCCTTACAATTCAAGGGGCACTCACGTTACGAAAACATTAGCCCGAAAACCTAACCTCTAAACCCCCAACCGTGTTGATCCCTTTACCCTTCCAAGGCCCTTCCGGGTCAGTTCCCTACATCCGAAATCCTCAAAAGCAATACTCAGAAATCCTTGCATACAGGGTGCGCATGAGAAATTCAGACCTTGGCTGGCTATGGCATCCCAACGCGTGCCTACTAGGTTTAGGGAGTGCAGGGTTTTAGGGTTTAGAGTTCATAGCTCTGGGAGTTAGGAATCAGGGTTCGGACTAGGGATTTTAGAGTTTAAGGGTTCGGGCAGTTGAGGGTTCAGTGAGGGATCAAGACCTCAGTCTAATGGTTTGTCGCGCACGTTTGTTGGCTTTCAAGCACAGCTTGAAGCGATCGAGTTTCTAAAGTTATTTTTTACACGTTGTTCATGGTTGACGAAGTTCTCTGAAAAAACGCGTAGTAGCTATGGATCTTGTGAGACGCCTAAAATCCAATGGGTGGAGGACGTGTCGCGCACGTTTCTGAGCTTTCGCACACGACTTGCTGTGAGCGCGGTTCAAAAGCTAAACTTTAGATGTTCCTTAAGAAAGTTGTTTTGACGAAGCTCGCTGAAAACCGGTTAGATATACCGATGATGCTGGGAGAACCATTAGACTAGACTAGGGCTTCATTAAGGACACCAAATTAATTGTGCTTTACCACGTGCTGCTATGAATGCATGGTCGCTTGCCATCTGAAAACACATGCCCAGCCCACGATGTCAAGTCGTTCAGCACTGAACCTAGTCAAACGACTAAGACGTGTCATGGTGATGCCTAAGCCTTAGACCCTAAACCCTAGACAGTAGTTTCCATTTTATTGTTCATTATCCCAATACAACCTTAAGGGTCCAAGTACCACAAATAATCATATACTTACCCTAAGTACCCAATTATTCGTTACATTATCCCAATATAGCCCAAGTAAAACGATTCCAGAGGCTTGCCCCTCCTACAAACGCCTTGCATCGACTTGCGCACTCAAGCTCGAGGGGCATAATTTAGGTGGACCCCCCACCCAGGAATAGTGACTATAGGGGATAATAAGGATTATATTAGGGGCTTATATTCCTATCATACCACTATTACAGGGTGGGGGGGTCCTCCTAAGGCATAATGAAGGGTCTCGGTCTGAACAGTCAATATCCTAGGCTTCCCTGACGGTCCAAGTAGTTGAAAACCCATATAGTGACCCTCATTATGCATTATGACTGCTTTTGCTATGGTTTTTGGCTGTTGCGCAAGGATTATGATCAGGGTTTATTGTTTAGGGCTTAGGGTTTTGCATTGAGGGTTTAGGGCTACGGCTTCCAACTACACCCAAGGGGTTGCTTACCCAGCCAAGTGTCCCGGCGTTCAATGACTCAACCTGCACCTGCGCAAAATTGAGCGGCTCAGCGCGAGAATCTTGTGTTTAGTGAAGAGGTCAAGTGTCCAGATATAGTGCTGATGAAGCGCCAGCAGTAGACCTACCATAAGTTGTTTAAAGACTGGCGAGTTTCAGCGTTTCAGCAGGATCAAGAGCGTAGTTTCAGGGGTTGAGGAAGCAAGGATTGCTCAGAATGAAATTTAGGGCTCGGGGCTAAGGGTAAGGCTTAGGATTTTGGAGGTTCTACGAGCCTTCCCAGCCAGTGGCGGAATGGAAGGGCGGCCCTGCCTATCGCTTCCTCGTTCTCCATAAAATAGTGTTGACTGCCCAAGCATAACCCCGCTGCACTTATCCGAGCAAAATCACCGCGCCACAATCAAGAAATTCCAGCCCCAAGTCTTGTCTGAGGAGGCAGCGACCTACAACTGCTATCGCATAATCAAGTAAAGCTGCCTGAGGGCTCTAGAATGCTTTCGCTGAAGCAGCTGGAGTGTAACGAGAGCTCCACACATGTTATTGCTAAAGCGCTTAGACAGGCCTGAGAGCTCTTGCGAAAACGATTAGAGAAGCCCGAGGGCTCTAGAATGCTGCTGTTTAAGCAGTTAGAGAGTGCTGAGAGCTCCGCAAGTGTGTATGCTAAGCAAGCAGAGACCTGAGAGTTCTTGCGAAAGCGACTAAAGAAGCCTCAGTGCTACGTATTGCTCATGCTTAAGCCGCTAGGGAGTGCTAAGAGCTTCAAAAATGTTATTGCATAAGCGATCAGGGACGCCTAAGAATTCTTACGAAGCGATTAAAGAAGCCTGAGGCCTCTAGAATGCTGCTGTTTAAGCGCTTTGAATGCTGCGAGCTACGATTGCTAAAGTACTGAAAGAGGGGCCCGGGAGCTCTTGTGAAATCAGGAACAAAAGCCTGGGGCTCTGGAATGCGTTGATTGCCGGGCAACGGTCCCAAACAGATCGATCAACCCGCTTGTTTTCTTGCACAGTCAACATTAATGGGTCTCCTTTACCTCAAGGTAATATCAAAGTCGAACGTCACAGCATGTTGCCTGACATGGTACGTTGCGGTACCGTGCTCCGTGCAAGTACTGAGATCGGGTGATCGAATAGCGTTCTGCAATGAATCCTGTTGTGAATCTCGTGCAAGGCACGACCCCACAAACGCATTGCAACTGTACGTTTTCTCCTGCTCACCTCCCCAAGTAGAGGCCTTTGCAGGCTTCTCGTGTACAACGGTAAAAGGCATCTTTGCAGAGTTGCACAGAGGTTATTTGTAATCATTCTGCAGTCCCAGAGCCTCCTCCTCTTGTGGTGGTGGTGAGGATCCAAAGGAAAACCGCAAAAAAAGGTGTGAGAATGTCGCCTACATTCTCAAGCACATGATTCCTAAAAGCGGAAGCCGCTTCTATAATTTGTTAATGCCAAAACCTTATAAAGAAAAAACGCTCCGAACCTACAATCCCCTAAACCCCAAATCCACCACAAAACCCTGAAACCTTGAAACTCGAACTCTAATCCCCAAGTACGTTTTGCACCGCAGCCCATTGGCCCGGCCAATGTCCCCGCCCCTCCCCGCCGCGTGGCTCTCTTCGCACCGGCGCCTGGGAGGCGTCCATCTCAGGTTTAGAGTTTACGGTTTGGGGCTTATCGGGGGAAGCAGATACAGCAGAAGCTACAGGAGATTGATGGTTTATGATTTAGGGTTTGAGGGCCTATCATGGGAGGCAGATACCGTAGAATCTAGAGGAGATTGAGCAGGAACTGAGGCCCTTCAAGATTATGTGCGGAAATTTCGCCTGAATCCAACTTTGTTGAGTTAATCTTTAGGGATTTTTGGCCAGACCCGTTGCCAAGGGTCCAAGTACCCAGACTGCAAGGCTTCAGGTACCCGAATCTAATAGCATGCGGGCTGTAGTCTAAACTCCTCGGACGGGGTTATATAGGGAATTCTATAGGGTGTTATTATCGGGCTTATTAAGGGGGATACTAGGAGCTTAAAACATAGCTCATGTGGGCCCGCCATTGATATGAAGAAACCTACATGACTTTACTACTAAAGCATCAGAAATCCCTAGGGTCATGCAGGACAGATAGTTATCCACTGTAGAATTTCGGACATGAGAACCCCATTCTTTCGGTATATTTACCCATAAGGAAGGAAGTGTTTCCAATAAATCCGAATCCCTCTTGGTCGGGTTATTGAAGAGCAAAATGTGTTGTTGAAGATGTGCAGGGCTAAGTTTAGGGGTTAGTGTGCCTTGATGTCGCATTTGGATGGTTAGCAGTTTAGGGCTTTTAAGGCTTAAGGATGTAGTTGCTGCCTGTTAAGGACATGATGAAGAACGTCAAATTTTACCTCTGGGGAGCGTAGAGGGTACTATGGAGATCTATTCCTCCATTCCTTATTGATCCCATTTTAGGGATTAGGGTTTAGGGTAACCGCCACACGCCCCCCCCTAACATTAAATACTCTCATTGTGGTATATTATGATACATAAGGCATATGTGTAATTACTATTGGGAATATTTGCTGTTAATACTGGGCATATCTACTATTAATACTGGGAACATTTGCAATTAATATTGGGAATGTTCACGATTATGAAATATTTCCACTGTGATATATCCGAATATATTGGACTGTGCAGTATATGTTAATATATTGGGACTCCCTAAACCCCAAGCCCTCTATAATATATTGGGAATGTTTGATATAAACAACCAGCAGATTCAAGGCACATAAATTCGTTTTTTTTGGTTTTTCTGATCCTTCAGTTGTAGTCTTTACGGTAAAAGCAACTTGAAGACATAAGCCTTAGAAACTACCGTAAACTAAAGACCTGAATTCATAACCCTTATCCGCAGAAGTTATTTCCTGCACAGCCTGTGATCCAGGAGTGGACAGTGGACAAGTGTAGACGCGGCATGCAACTTACGGGTGCTTCAGTGAGAGTGGGGAATTGGATCCCTATGATAATTCCTATACAACCCCCTTTCATGGTGCCTATGTTCACTCCCCCACTCCCCCTCAAGTACCAGTAGCGCAAAAGGCAAGGAGCAGCTCTAGCTACTCAAGCTCTTCCGGCGTTGAAGTTTGCGAGCGGCACGCAATTGCATTTGAGGATGCCAAGTTCACCGACCAATAGAAACCTTGAAAGAGGCATTGCTTTTGCCGCAATGCAATGCGCAGAGTGTTCAATCAGTGAGCTGCATGTCAAGGAGGTCTAGGGCCGAGTGCTTTGGGTTTCAAGCCGGTTTGGGATTAGGATGTTTTTTTCGATGATCTGATACAATCCGCAGATTTGATGTGACCACTATGCATGTCAACAAGACACACCCTAAAGGCTCCAAATAGCCCAATCTAGGTAATATTCATACACTTGGGGGCCCAGTGTAGGTATCATTCGTAGATTTGATTCAGAGAGAGAGTCACAACGAAGAGAGTCATATTAAGGGCTAGCATTTCCGCCAGCTAGGCATGCACGCATTTTTCGCACTTGTTCTATGAATAGGGCGACGCCATATCTACTGCAATATACTAGGTCCATATCATATGCAACAAAAGAGGGGGCCGTAATTTGGTGAAGCTGCAGAGGTTTGAGGGTTTCCACCAGACTTCCGCATGGTAAAAAACAAAAAGAATTTGGGGGGTCGAGGTAAAACACGAGCACGGCCCTCCACCCCCCCAAGCTATCATGTAACCACGCGCACCCTGCATTCAAAAGGACAGTACCCTTCGAAAAGCCTCCTTTCTCATCTGCAATCCATGTCTTCCCTAAACTTTAAACAGGGGTCGGGCGTGTTTGATTTTCACTGTCCTTCATCCTTATGTAATGCCTTTTGACAATATATAATGGGTTTTTCTAGTGCCTCCAAACCCACCCTAGTTCGCATAAATCCCTGTGTAATCTCAGTTCCCATTTCATTTTCCATGTTCTTCTCCTTTTGAATCTCCATTGCTGGCATTCTATCTCAAAACCTTGATCATCTCTGGACCCTAATCCCAGAATTTTAATTCCTAGACGCGAATCCCCACATCCTCATCCCCAAACGCTCATCCCTATTTAGGGTTTAGGGTTTAGACCCTAGCCCCTAAACCCTAGTAAACCATCTGGGTAAGTCATCAAGCATGGCCAGGACCTATTCGTTGACCCGGTATTGAAAGGACCTCTGCTGCCAAGCGTCGGGTTGGGGTTTAGAGGGTGTTTCAGGTTGGTAGTTACCAGGTGGGTACCCCCATATAAGGCTCGTATAAGGGTAATGGGCTTATATGAGGTTTATATAGGCCTCTTATAAGGGTAACTACCCACCTGGAACTGTCCTTGATTACTTGAGGCGGACTAACCCCTAAACCCTAA